>LBNU01030286.1:123333-153554 GCA_014162995.1 Artemisia annua | reverse complement strand
TTTTTTTTTCTTTTTTTTAATCTTTTTTGAGTTTTATTTTTTTGAAGTGCGTCTCGTTTATCAACTTAGATTAAGGTTTAACAAAATTCGCTTCCGCATCCTATTGCAAGATAGTCTTTTCTTAGTGTCACTTATGTATTACACGAAAACTTTTTTTGTTGGCGAAGTATATTTAGCTTTGATAACATGCAATTTATGAATAAATAATATTTACTTATAGTAATTTTATTCACTTATGTAATTCATTGAGAGTTGTAGGATCTTTGATATGAATATTTGAAATAAAAAAGTTAGACGAAATAATAACAATTATATTAATCTAGGCAAATTGTAGTAAAATTCTAATTAACGTAACCAAGTTAATAAAATTGTCCTTCTTAGTATTAAATTAAGTGATGACGTAAAATTATACGTAGGGGTTCAGGGGGCAGTTCAGTTTGGTCATTTACAAAATTTAAACTATTCATCACGGGAACAATACTAGACAAATAATCAGGCATGTGATCATCCGCGATTCGAGTCACGACTAACTATTTTGTATATTAAATCGAGTCAACTGAATGAATAATTACATTACCTATAACATAAAATGTCATTGTAGTAAAATTATAAAACAATGAAAATATTGAAGTCATTTTCATTCTAGAACACATACCCGGTTCATAAATTTCTTATTAAGTTATTACTAATCTCATTTGAATAATGTTGTATGAAAATATAATTTCTATGTTTGATGGGAAACTTCTTAATTATTATTTTAATTGACTAAAATTAGAACGAAATAATAATGAAATAGGTTAGGAGTTATAATTGTTCAAAACTAACTATTCTTTATCTAAATCCAAAGGTAACCAAAAAAAACCGAAAAAGAAATCGAGATTTAATGAAAACAACAGAAACCGAAAAACCGAACCAAAATGATTTCAGTTTTCAAAAACCGAATTTTCAGTTCGAGGTTTGGTTTTAACGAAAACCGCCTCTAAACCGTCCAATGCTCACCGTTGTCAATTTGAAAAAAAAAAAAAAAAAAAAAAAAAAAAAAACTTGAATGAATAGTAAATTAAGGGTAGGATATAACGGAGACAAGAATCAAAATCAATAAAACGTAGAAGTTATGGCCACAATGGCGTAAGTTATTTTTTTCCCCCTTTCTACGTCATAGAGCTCTAGAATAGAATTTTATTCAAAGCTTAACGTCTCTACGCTGTAGAGACAAACCTATCTCTACGCCGTAAAAACATCGATTCAAAAATGTTCTTTTATTGTTAGTCGTTTTTTAGGATAATTCTTATTTAGGAATGTTTTAAATTAGTTATTATTATTATTATTTTCACAAGACACCTCGTTCATCAACCCTTGGATTAGGGTTTAACAAAATTCGCTTCGCGTACTGTGTCAGTTGGCATCAGAGCTTGATAGTATCCTGGTGGTAAATTGTGTAGAAGGTTTTGCGTCAATTAACGTCTAGAGGTTGTTAGTATCCTAGATGATGAATTATGTAAAAGATTCAAAAACTCATACTGTTGGTGGGGTATAATCTGGAGAGTACATGGATCATGGTTTTATCAAATTCATAAAAAAACTTGACAGTTGTTACAGTATACTAGAAGAACTATATTCCATGATCATAGGTGGGACATTAATCCACAAGAATCACGAGGGTAGTAAACACGAAGGTCGAAGTATTCGTCCAACCATAGGAGATTTTGGAGGCAATTGTGCAAGCAACGATTCCCCGTTCAACAATTGAGGAGTTGATGAACGGGAGGATAAGATGAAGATGGAGGATCGATTGCCTACATCCAAGTTTTTGTGTTCGAGAATTCTAATCAATAATTTGGCATGTTCTTTAATTATTGATGGTTGTTGCATAAATAATTTGGTTTCAAGAAAATTGATAGATTTTTTAAAATTGTCAATGGAGATTTGTCCAATTGAATGTTGCCAAGTTTTTTAGGTTCCGGTAACCATCGGTATATTTTATAAAACGGAAGTATTTTGTGTTGTGGATGATATCAATGAATGCCATATTTTGCTTGAAAAACTATGACAACGTGAGGTAAAGGGTAAGTATAATATTCAGCAAAATCTCTACTTTTTCTCATGGAAAGGAAGGAGAATTGCTACGCTTCCACCCAAAGTAAAACCACAATTACCAAAGGCTGAGGTTAAGATTGAAGAAAAGTTGTTGACATTTGATATCTTTATTGATGTTGAAAATTAATATGATGTTGAAGTTAATACAACTAACATAAAGTCATCGATTAAAGTGTCGGAGAAGACAAAGGATTCTAGAGTTTTGACACATCTTTAAGATGAAGCTGTCGAGTCTGAGGTTATTAAGGGTATACATGTTTGTGATTTTAATTATGAGTTAATTATGCATATGATTATTGAGAATTCAATAAAGTTTTCAACGAAGAGCAAAGAAATTATTTTTGTTGCAATTGAAGATTTGGTGATTGTTGATGACGAGTACACAACCGGATGTTTGTGGTCATGGGTTGATCATTAGGAGAGTGGTAGACGTGTAAAGAAATATGAAGAGCGCACTCGAGTTAATGTAGAATTCAAAGCTACAGCGGATAAGCATCGTTGTGAGAGTTTGTTTGAGGTAGATGAAGCTACTAATAGTGAAAACTCGAGGGTGAGAGGGAATGAAAAGCTCGATCAAGTGAGAGGGAATGATGAGGATAAGAATCATGTTCAAGAAACGTAGAAGCTGCGGCCTCTACGGCGTAAGGCTTTTTACGGTTTTACCTCTTTACGTCGTAGAGCTTTTGAATAGAATTTTATTTGAAGCTTAACGTCTTTTAGTCATAGAGACATCGTATCCATAATGTTCTTATATTGTTGAAGTCATTTTTTAGGAAATTTATCATTTAGGAATGTTTTAAATTAGTTTCTTTATTTTATTTAGATTCTTTTTGCATAAGATACATTCTCTATAAATATAAGCCTTATTATCTTTGTTATTTAGGTTTTCGATTACTAATAAACGTTATATTTAAAGAGATTTTTTTTTTTTTTTTTTTGAAATCTTTTTTGAGTTTTATTTTTTTGAAGTGCGTCTCGTTTATCAACTTAGAATCTTAGATTAAGGTTTAACAAAATTCGCTTCCGCATCCTGTTATGCAAGATAGTCTTTTCTTAGTGTCACTTATGTATTACACGAAAACTTTTTTTGTTGGCGAAGTATATTTAGCTTTGATAACATGCAATTTATGAATAAATAATATTTACTTATAGTAATTTTATTCACTTATGTAATTCATTGAGAGTTGTAGGATCTTTGATATGAATATTTGAAATAAAAAAGTTAGACGAAATAATAACAATTATATTAATCTAGGCAAATTGTAGTAAAATTCTAATTAACGTAACCAAGTTAATAAAATTGTCCTTCTTAGTATTAAATTAAGTGATGACGTAAAATTATACGTAGGGGTTCAGGGGGCAGTTCAGTTTGGTCATTTACAAAATTTAAACTATTCATCACGGGAACAATACTAGACAAATAATCAGGCATGTGATCATCCGCGATTCGAGTCACGACTAACTATTTTGTATATTAAATCGAGTCAACTGAATGAATAATTACATTACCTATAACATAAAATGTCATTGTAGTAAAATTATAAAACAATGAAAATATTGAAGTCATTTTCATTCTAGAACACATACCCGGTTCATAAATTTCTTATTAAGTTATTACAGAAAGTTAAACAAAAGTTTAAAAAAAATGTTTTGCTAACGACAACCATTAGGGCTGTGGTTAGTATGATCATTTTTACTACAATTACTTGTAATAAACTAATTCATCCAATGAGAATGAAGTGTTTGTTGTGTATCCAGATTTTTAGGGATTTAATCCACTTTTATCGGAAATGTCATTCAATAAGAATCATTCATTTGTTCATATGTAATAAAATCAAACTTTTAACAACAACTCTTATGGCTGCCATTAGCAAAACCCTAAAAAGAATGACTCTTATTTCTTTAATTATGTAATTGTTTTGGTCCTTTTCAGAAAATACTTCTTAAATTGATCAGAAGCGATATTTTTCTTTATTGTAATGTATAATTTTTTTATAACTAAAGCTGAGAAACTATGTCAAATATATATTTATAGCAAAAAATACAAATGTTAATACTCCGTACTTGTTTACCCGTCGCGAAGCGCGGGCAAGTGAATCCTAGTATTTGATCATTTATTTGTTTGTGATGAGTGAGGAGTAATTGAGTAGTCCTTTTAATGATGCAAGGTTCAAGTTTTATTTGATAGAGTTTTGTGGCTACCAACTCTTTGGCGTGTTTGATGGGCTGTGATATATGTGTGATGTTTGAACTTTTGTTGTACGTTGAAGGTTGCATAGCTTAAAATGTCAATGTTTAAGTTATTCTAAAATGTGTAACGTTTTAGAAGATCGTTGTATTAACGGTAGCATTAATCGTGGATTATTGGTCATGTACGAAAACTTGTTTTCTCATAAACCGGACACTAGATGTGCTTTGTTTGAGGTTGGACCCAAAAACTTGAGTCCTAGTTCGAGTAAGGTTGTGTTTGTTTTTTGAAAAGAGGCTCTTAACAGCTTCTGAATCTGAACCGTTCAGACGCGGTCAGACATTTTGGCCGTTCAGACCGTTTGTTTTTTTTCCCCCGTTCAGACGCGGTTAGAGGCAGTAAGATCTTAATGGGCTAGACTTGAGAGTGGTGTCTTAATGCCTCTTGTTGCCTCTTATTGACAGAAAAATAACCAAAAGAAAATTTAGTACGAGTAAGCAAATGTGCGGTTCAAACATGAGGTTTTTTTTCCCGTTCAGATGCGGTCAGATTCAGACATTTACGCATCATATTCAGATTCAGATGTGCGGTTCAGATTCAGATTCAGATCCTCTTAAAAAACAAACACCACCTAAATATACAACTTTAATGCAAAATAATTTTAACAACTTTAATACATTTTCGATCAATTATCTTTATAAAAATCAGAATACTACGTAATTTAAAGCCTCTATTTTTATAAAGGCAATACCATGTGATGGTTTTTTGAACGTAAACAGTTTGAACCGTGGTTTCGTATGGTTCGATGATTTGATATGTGGGTATGGTGTGTTGAGTCTGTCGTGTGTTGCGTGTCATTTGTGTTAGCCTCATGCACAAAGCATGTCTACTATTAAACGTGTTCTATGTCAGAACCCCACCAAAATTTATTTATTATTTGACATTTAGTTTCCCTCCAATCTTATAAATTTTGAAAACAAAAAATTGCCACATTAACTTATGTTATTTGATCTTTTATAGTTAAAAGTTAAAACCCCGCATATGTTTCAATCGCGATTTTGAATGCACAACCGTTTTGTAGCATGTCACATGTTTCAATCGCGATTTGAATGCCCAACCGTTTTTTAGCATCTCACTCAGATGTTTAGACGATATTCGATATTGTTGTTATATTCAAATATCTTTTATCGACTATGCTAGGATCATGATGAGTAAATTTACTATATTCAACAAAAATACAACTAGTTAAGTCATATTTTCCATATTGATATATGTTGAGTTATTGTTAGCATGAGAAGTGATGTGAAATGATAAGAAACTTGATTTTTAATAATTTGATTTGTGTTCAATTTTTTGTAGTAAGACGACAATAAGTATACAAAAAGGACATGCAAAGATCGCTTTACGTTGTGTATGTCTAAATTAAACATGCATTTGTCTATATGCCTTGTATGTTACGTATATAAAAGATGTGCATAGTTATTCATTGATCATCAAAAGCTTCGTCTAATAATTTGAAGTGATGGAGAGTGGGTGGTGTGATATTGTGATGGCTAGTCGGAAATCCAAGGTAAAAGAAGAAAGAATAAGAGGGGGAAAAAAAATTGAAGTGATGATCATCCATGGGAACATCAACTAATATTAGCATTGAATTGCAAAGTGACTACAAATAAAAGATGTAAAAAATCACTCATCGTCCGACATGTGTCCACCATCACATTTTATTCAAAAAATCCACTCAGGGTAAAATGATCATTTGACCCATTTTTTGCATTTCCCCTTCGAACTTCAAACACGCATAACTTTTAAAAGATAAGCTTTTAGAAAAAACTGATTTCACCATAATTTATAGAATGTAATCCTCTCTAATTTGGTATAACTCTTGTTAAACATTTTGATTTTTTTTACGTATCAAATGGGTATTGATTTTTTTTTTTTTTTTTTTTTTTTTTTTTTTTTTTTTTTTTTTTTTTTTTTTTTTTTTTTTTTTTAATGTATGTATTGTGTTTTATTGTGTTTTTTAACATAAATTTGACAAATATTAAATTCGAAATAGAAAAATTGTAAAACATAAAAGTTATAGATTTTAGGTAAATCTTTACTCAAGTTTTTGAATCAATCAAATCCGATGTTATATAAGTGAGATATCACACGTTAAAGATGGCATTTTAAACATATTTGTTGATGAAAAATATGGTTTATGAACAACATGTATTATGATGAGCATTGATAAACATGGATTCAGACTGATGAACAAGATTAACTGATGAATAAGACTAATTGATGAACAAGACAACATCAATCAACATGTTATTCATCAGTCTTGTTGATGAACTGATGAACAACACTAACTAATAAACAAGATTAACTGATGAACAAAACTAAATAATGAACAAAACAACAACAATTGATACGTTGTTCATAAGTGTTCATCAGTCTTGTTGATGAACTAATGAACAACATTAATTGATAAACAACATTAACATAACATCAATCTACATGTTGTTAATAAGTCTTCATCAGTTAGTCCTCTTCATCAGTTAATCAGCCTTGTTGATGAATTGATGAATAAGACTAACTGATGAACTACAATAACTTATGAACAAGATTAACTGATAAACAAGACAACATCAATACATATGTTGTTCATCAGTAAAAAAAATGTTATTCATTAATAATAAGTGCTGTTCATCAATGAAAGGTTTTGTTAATTTTGTTTATCCGTTAGTTTTATTCATCAGTTCATCAGTGTTAATCATAATCCATGTTCATAAGGCATGTTTTTCATAATTAAATATGACTAAAACATCATTTTTAATGTGTGACATCTCACTCATATGGCATTTGATTTGAGTGACTCAAAAATCTGAGTAAAAGATTGACCTAAAATCTATAACTTTTATATTTTACAATTTTTTTGCAATTCAAATTTAATATTGGTCAAATTCATGGTAAAAAACGCAATAAAACACAATATGTACATTTTGTTAAAAATTAGCAATTAAAAAAATATCACTTTTTGAATCTTACATTGATAAAATGATTAATAATTCGTTGTCGTACAAAAATTAGTGCATTTAACGCAATTTTAACACTAAAAATCTAAGCTAGATAATTTATCAAACATTTTATGTGCAACAAATATGACTAAAATGTCATCCTTAATGTGTGATATCTCACTCATATAACATCATATTTGAGTTATTCAAATTTCCGATTAAATAATAACCAAAAATCTACAACAGTGTTTTAAGTTTTGCATAATTCGGCCTATTAGCCAGACAAAATTAGGGTTGAAGACGCCGAAAATTTCAAGAAAATAATGACCAACTTAAAACAAAAACAAAAAATGTTGCGATTTATATATCAAAATTCATACCAATTTAAAGAAAATTAAATTCTGGAAATTATAATGAAATCGGTTTTTCTTGAAGTTTGTCGTTGAGAGTTATAACAATTTGCAGTTTGAGGGTTAATTATAAAAACGGGTTATATGACCAAAATGCCCCTGGTCAATTGAGAAAAAGAAGCTGTGATTTTTGTTTTAATCATGACCGTTGGATTGTTTTGGGAGTTGATCCGACGTGTGAAATTACTTTTTAAACCTTATAAAAATCTTTCCCTTTCTAAGAGATCGCAACTCCATCAACTAATTGACGAGTTACTAAAAATATGCGCTAATCCGACTTGGTCCAACATTTAGCCAATTAAAAAATAATAATAATAATGATAATAATAATAATAATAATAATAATAATAATAATAATAATAATAATAATAATAATAATAATAATAATAATAATAATAACTATGCGATTCTACTAAAATTTCACACACGTCACATATTTTATTAATAAATACATAGGCAACTGGGCGACTCCACTAAAATTTTGATACGTGCCATTTATTAAATATTTGATTAATAAAGTACAAGTTCGACCAGTCACCTAAGTGGAGTCACCCAAGTCGTTCGTCTATTTTGAGAAATCAATGTTTGTTTGGCTAGATGTTGAAATACCCTTCAACTTTTGGGCTATTTAGGGAATTTGCTCAAAATATTACCATCTCTCCATCCTAAATTACAAGTTAATGTTTTTATTTTTGGTTGTTCAAAAATACCTGTCCATTTTTATACTTCAACTAATCAAAATAGATTGTAGTGAGGAGGGGCGATATTTGATTACTAAATAGAGTAGTTAGTGGAAAATTTTTAAATTTTGTGCAAATTAAAAATGAACTTATAATTTTAGACGGAAGGAATATTAGCTTAATATGAATAATAATATGACACGACATTATAAAAGGGTTGATTGATGAGAACTTGGAATGATAAAATACAAATGTGAAAGTATCCTTGAATTACAACCTTACAAAATGTAGTGGGTGAGATTAAATATGATTGTCAACACACAATTTAAAAAGGAGATTTATGTATGGATGAGTGTTGATTTGGTAATTTGGTTGATGCTTTAAATATTTTAATAAAAATAGCTGCTGCCCGGTATAATATGATGCCTTCAAAGTTCCAATTCCAAACAATCAAGATATTTCTTCACTAAACAATTTAAAAAATATGAGTTTGATTGGCATGCTAATAAAACAATGAAAATGACATTTTCATCATTTGTAATTAACTAATTTTGTTCTTATAAGATAAACTTCATTTTATTGAGAGTAGCTGATGTTTGTTTATACAAACAATAAAATAAAAAAAATGGATTATATATAATTATCGTCCTTAATTAAAGCAACTAGAAATATAAAAGTCTACAATATATTTAAGGTAAAAAACTAAAAAAGAACAATGAGTGGAGAAATATGGTTGGACGTATGTGTGGCCATTCTCTCAATAACTTGAAAAAAGAAAATAATGAGAGGTTGATATTTGATTGAGAGTAGTTGATGTTTGTTTATACACATAGTAATTTACTTCATACACATATATTTAGTGGGACCCATATAAATTTTACAAATAAAATTTATGTAGGCCTCATTAAAATTATATGTATGAAGTAAATTCCTATGTGGAGATATCACTACCCTAATAAAAAATATGAAAATGATTATATATAATTATTGTCCTTAATTAAGCCAACTAGAAATATAAAAGTCTACAATATATTTAAGGTAAAAAAGAAGAATGAGTGGAGAAAGATGGTTCGTATTTGTGGCCATTCTCTCAACAACTTGAGAAAAGGAAATAATGAAGATTTTATGGTTGATATTTGAGGTTGTGTGATTATGACCCCTTTGTTTATTGACAAAGACAACTTCTATTCAAAGCATTGTCTCGTCAATCGTGGTCCACAAATATATACTTCATCCATTTGTTTTTGAAAAAAGCATCCAGATTTATTGAGTTATTATCACTACTTTTTTTTATCAAACTTTCTAAAACGCAAAAAATTACTCAAGACGTTAAGAATAACTGAACAATCACAATTGACGAAAAATTTTCACACGTGAACAACAGTACAAGACGAGAAATTGTAGCTCAGACGTACCCATGTTACGTGAGATTGTTCCCCAATCAAATAGTTGTGAGTTCAAGTCTCGTCTAAAACATGCAATATGTATTTGTGATTGTGAGACACAGAGTAATTAGTCATCTTCCAGAAAAAAGAAAAAAATAATAATAAATAAAAAAAATGAACAAATTAATTATGCCTATGCTTGAGAACCAAAATTTGCCCAAACTAACTGGCAGCTTAAGAACCCATTCTCAACATCAATGAAACCACCATGCCTAGACTACACATCAAGAATGATTTTGAATAAACTTAGATATTTACAATTTCAGTCTCAAAGAAGACCTCAATTCCCTTTGACGAAACTAGGACCAAATGATAGAAAGCAATTTTGCTTCAAAACCTTTTCCAAAAACCTAGAACTTCTTCGTAATGTTGTTTGAGAACTTGCGGACGCACCAAACGTACCCTTCTTTAATACCCTATACGTCTATAGCACCTAATTTCAACCACTATCAACCTCTGAAATTTCCGAATTCCTAATATGTAGAGTAGGGATGTCGTAAAAAGAATCACTCTTCATTTGAATACAACAAACGAGGAACAATATTTCATCAGACAAGTTTACAATTCATGATAATTACTTCTTAACAAAGGACACCCTTTCGATTACAGGGAGGGGAGATCCTTAAAGATAGATTTGCTCAATTTGTGTCAAGACCGTGCCATATATCTTGTCGATTAGAAAGAACCATTGTTTTATTACCCTAAAAAAATTGATAGTCATGTGATCACAAAAGGAAAACTCTTGCCTTTCTTAATCATAAGCTCGTTTCCAATTTACTGTATTAGAAACATAATCAACACGTGCCAGTTATATTTAAAGTAGTAAACAGTATTTGACACTTTCTTATGTATGTTCCAAAATTAGATCTATGTTGACATTTGTTAACTAAAACCTAACTTATGTCACCTCTTTGAATGATCCACTCACTTTCAATGTCCACTTGTTTTAAAGTAATTGCCTTTCTTTTTCCTTCCTGCAACTTGGTTTCACATAGGAACTTATTTCTTTTTCTCAATAAGGTTGATAAATCCATAGCCATATACAACTTTTATTCAACAGTTGCTAAAAGAAGAGTGGGGCTAGCTATAGGGGTGGAGGAACAAACCCGAAAACCCGACCTAGACTCACAGAACCCATTTCAAGTTATTGTGCTCGTTTAGAAGCTTCAAAAGGACAAAAAGGTGATTCAATGGCGATGTAAGAGTATAACATACCTAAACATATAACTTAGATTCTTGTATCTTTAGAAGTTCAAGTCAGTTTTATCGGCTCATGACACAGTTGCTGGATCTCATTTTCAAGTGTTTCTAAAAGTTTAGCCTTTGTCCGCCTGTATATCCAAGCTTCAGTAGTTCGATCCCAGTCAAATCTCGAAGGACCACTGCATAAAACAATCAAATAGCGCCATGATCAGGATATGATTGTGAATGTATTCATTGACATGGTTATGCATAACAATGAATAGTTGGAAAATTTCTGGTCTACTTTGCATCACCCTTATACAAGGTTTTAGGAGAATACTTGATAAATGATAAAAGACTTCTAAAGTTTTTGTGTCATTAAAAATGTAAAACTTTTTATTTTAGGCTGTCTTACAGAAATCATTATCTCCTTTAAATAAAGTTCAAAGTTAAAATTACATATCCATCTGTTATCATAATCACAATAATACTAATGACATTGACTTCCATCTGATTCCTTTACTTGACTAGGAAGGGTATTCAGATATTGGACAACTAGTCCTTGTTCTCCCAAACTATGTGCATGGTTAGACTACAACACATTTTTTTGAGTAAGAAGGATTAGCAGTTTTGGCATTTCATGAATGGTTGGTATCAGTGTAAGATCATTTAATGTTGGATAATAATTTGTATATTTTTTTTGTTCTTGTGTGCGTGTATAAGAATCCAAGAAACATTGGCTCCCACTCCTACTAGTTCTGGTAATCTGGTCCCTCCAGATTTTTTGTCCAAGTGTTCATAGATTTATTTGGACGTATATTAGAAATCAGAGAACATGCATGCATAAGCAATGCATATGAGCAATTTGTACCTCTGTCTCATATAGATGGATGGATCTATTTACATCCTAAAAGAGAATTTGCATAGCATATCAACCACTCAACCAACTAGATTACTTGTTTACTTCACCGACATGTTTATGTGGTCAAGAATGAACAGTCCTTTATTATAAGAAAAATGATAACGATATGTCGATATGCAAAAACTATGTTAAATAAGTTGAGGCTCGATCAAACTAAGTTAAATAATGGTGAAATTTAAGAGCCTAAAGAATAAGAAATCGTTTGCAAAGGTGAAATCCTAAACAAGAGAATTCAACTTTTTAAGAATTTTATTTTCAACAAATGCAAGCCACCAAAGTGTTTGATTTAGTAAATGCGTGAAACAGACCACATCTTTACTACTGTAGATGCTAATACTACAAATAATTATTGGAGAAGATGTTAAAACTATGTATAGATTGCAAGTTTGAAGAGAATCCATAGTGTATCATATATTCATATGTATGGTTTAAAAAGTGTAAAAGACCTTAGAAATGCTGGCAAAAAGCTCATTTACACCAAAGGTCACATAAAAATTAAAACACTCAAAATACATGTAAAACACACAACGATATGAATATCAACCAATATATCCTAAACCATGGTAAATTGAAAAGGTTTTAGCAGGGAGTTTGTACCTCACAGGCGAAGACATCCAAATCTGTCTGTTCGGTGTCTGTTTGTTCAGCACGTAGGTTCCCAAGCTACCAAACTTCACAGTTAAAACTTGGTTCTGTAAAATCCAAAATGAGTTTATCATATTTGAGCAACACCTTGAAAAAAAGGAAAAGTTACATGGTAATCGAATCTAACCCCGTAGTCTATGTCAAAACCATCAATATCCACAGAATCGCCATATTCCTGCCAAACAACAAAAGGAAAAATTTATCATACTAATTTGAAAGTTTTACGCACTTTATACCAAGATGTTTATGTTTATTACCTCTATCTTCTCTAACAAATCATGAATTGTTGCATCGGCCAGTTTATGAAATTCATCCTCCTGTAGCAAAGCACTGTATGCATATTTACTATTAGCAACTTCATAATTTCTCGGTACAAAACAATTAACAGCTCAAAAAGGAATACAATCAGAGCTATTATATCCTTTTCGCATTTTGATCAATGGTTGTAATAACATTACCAACTAACCAACACGATTTTATTATCATTATCAACTTCAATATGCCCACTTTAATAAGAAATATACACCTAAAGGTGCCCAAATTCTAGTAATTTAACATAAAGATTGTAATTTGGCATGTGTAAACAAACCACCTCCTTCTCAACTTTGAAATCTCTGATAGCATAAACTTAACACTTTACAAATAAAACTTGTTCTAATGACCAAGTTATGGCAATAACGTATAAACCTTTAGTTATGGCAATAAAATAGCTTCCTTAAACACTACGGCAATTTCGTTCTTTACTTACTTAAGGGAGTCTAAATAAGTATATGGTTACGGATACAAGACTATTATGCTTACATTGATATTTAGTTGGGGTTTACTTGAGTGTCAACTGGGTACCTCTCGAGAGTAAGTCAAGTGAAAGAGATGGTTGCTACTCCAACACATCTCTATTAACATAATCTGTGTACCAGGTGAATATCCTTTTCAATAGATATCTTAAATCCACGTGTTCATTCTCAAGGATAACCTTTCTAGTTAATAGAATCGTCCACTGTAAGATTGAGTGAATGTGGCAAGTGGCAAGTAGCAAGTCAAAGATTTGCAATACCGCTAAAGATTAAGTCCTGGTTTTATATCTCCATACACATGCATCAAGTGGGCTTGATGCTTTAAGCCTTTAACAAAATTGGACTCATTTATGATCATTAATGCTTAATAAATGCTAGGTGCAGATACACTGACTGCTAAATCCAGATATATGTATCTTGAGAAAAATATTTCTTAGTGGGAGCATACCTCCTCAAGTTTTACAAATGTTCATATGCATGCATCTATAAAGGTATGTGGGACGCGAATAGGATTGTTGTTATCAGAAATCGAAAGTACTGTTTATGAAACTGAACCTTTTCTCTTTGTCTTGATCGATACCTCATGGCAAGCAATTACATATCTTATTAAATTACTGTCTAATTTCCAAGTATAATATATGTCTCATGATACAGGCCTAGATAAGTCAGGAGAATTCTTAACGGTTAACCACTTTTGAAAATCTCTGATATTACTTGAAACTTGATCGTAGTGCATAAAGCTACAAACTACGAAAATCACTACATCATTAGTCAACTAGGATTTTATTCTATAGATAAATTTATAATACTCTACAAACCTTAAACTAAGACAAATGACAATGATGTATACTTAGCTAATGACATTAGATATCCAGAGGTAATTAATCGTAAAGTCACTTTACTTTTACATTCACCGTGAACTAGACTATCATAGTATCAAGTAACCAAATATGTTCCATCGGCTACTAGGATGTCAACTCAATAGGTTTACAGGGCAGGCATCAAAATAAACTAAAAGGATTTATTTACATATATAATTTCTATGTCAAACCTAGACGGCTAGATCCTTCAATTTCAAAGCCATGCAACGATGTTCTTTCTAATTTATTATTTTTTCAAATTGACGCCATTGGTATATAGTTCACTATAGAGGGGGTTTGGAATTGCTTATATATTATGCTTAATTTCAAGCAGATAAGCAGTTTAGATGAAATTAAGGGCCTATGCTTGTAAAACAAAAGGGCTGGGATATGCTCATTTAAGGGGTTTTTTTTTTTTTTTTTTTTTTTTTTTTTTTTTTTTTTTTTTTTTTTTTTTTTTTTTACACTAATTTCTAACATTAAACCGTTAATTGAAATGGATTCGACTTTGGTAGCAAGCATTTAAGAGCTTTTTGAAGCAACTAGCGGTTAGCATTTTGCACAAAATGCTTGTTTGGAAACAAGCAACTAGCGTTCCTAATTTTTCTAAACGCTCCAAATCAAAACGCTAATTCGAGTAGCATTTACAATCAACTAGTGTTTTCACTTACTAATTATGACTCTACAGCTATGATATCAAAAACTTCTACTGCTTACTGCTATCGCTTCTCGCTATCGCTATCTTCGCCAAACATACCCTAACACTTTTTCATGTTTGGAACTGCGTATTCAAAAAAGCATTTTCTCTCTACCAAAATGCACATAGAAAACCACTTGTTTGCCAAACACTCATATTTTCTGATTATTTGGTTTTCCCAAACATTATAAATTATAATCAAATAATACACTAAAAAACAAGCAAATCCAAACACTCAACTGCTTAATTTTAAGTTGTAAGTTATAATTATTTCAATAAATTGGGGAAAAATTAAGCAGTAAAAATTCATCAAGGTTTAAAAAAAGGGTTACCTGTAATCAATGGCAGCAGGTCCTTCAAATTGAGAGCAGAAATGTTTACTAAAGATGACACGACTATTATTATAATTGTAATTGTAATTATCCTTATAGAAAATGGAAGGATTATTTTGATGAAGAATAACCGTTGAAGATGATGAAGATAATAATCGAGAGCTGTTTATTAAATTCCAAGATCTAGATAATCTTCTTACCACCTTTGAATAAGCAGCAGCCATTTTTTTTTTTTTTTTTTTTTTTGTTTTACACTTTTACTGTAGAATTGAAGAAGTGAAGGTGGAGGAAACTGAAGGTGAATTGATGATGATGATGATGATGATGGTGCAAGTGGAATTGGGCTTAATGGACTAATCTATTTGGGTTTTAGTTTGGGCTTCAGGGGGAGGCTATAACGCAGGCCACGTAGTAAATGAGAAAATGATCCAAGAGAGGCGTTATACCGAGCTCGGTATAGCCTAACAACGGCATTTATTGCACCGTCAACTGCACCACCTTGACGCATAGGCGTCACGTCATCACCATAACAACCGTTTTTGTACTTCCTTCGTCCCACATCAAATGTCCACATTGCTATTTTATGATGTGCCATAATAAATGTCCACTTTGTGTTTCAACCAATGAAATTAAATTTTAGTGGGCATATATGATATTTGATTGATTTGGAATGAAGTTACCGGGAATTTAAAACTTTGTGCATCATCAAAATTGACACTTATTATGGGACGAAGTGAGTATTTTTCTATTATTTTTTCTTCAAAACAAACGGCTATATTGTTATCATGAATGACGATTGAAAACACAAACACAGAAGTAATGGCATGTAACAGGAGGCGCTAAGCAAAGTCCACTGCCATTATGTTTTTAGATACATCTTTTATGATAATCGTTGAAGGTACAAAGCATTGGGGTCTAGAACTTCACGGCATGTTTTCTGACTTTTTTCAAAAGTCCATCTGAGAAACATATAAAGAATCAAATGTCACATTATCAATCAAACATAAGATATAGCCATTACGTATAAGATAGAGAGGATCAAAAGAAGTAACTTGAGAAAATATCATACTTACTTACCTGATGTGGTTCGTAACTGAAAGAAAATCTCAGCCAACTGAGATACACAAACAATAATACGCTTTATTGTTCCTAAGAAAACTTTAATAAAATTCAACTATCCAACCAAAAGAGTTTACAATGCTTAAATAGAAATCCTAGAAAAGAGATAAACATGCAGACTAAAAGAAAGGGATAAACAAAAATCCCATATCTTAAGGTTCAGATGACAAAACAAATACGAACTAAAACTCTAATTGATGGTTGGACTGGACTTCATAACATGGGCCGGTTCTAGCCACTTTCTTCATTGAGCTCGTCCTGTATTCCGGCCAGATCAACACCTACGCCTGGATCTGTATCATCCTCCCCCTCTAAAAAACGCATCGTCCCCGAGTCATCATCGAGGTCGTCCCCTTCAGAATAAGGCGACAAATCTGCCACGTTGAAAGTAGCCGAGACACCATAATGACCTGGTAAGTCAATCTTGTAAGCATTGTCATTAATTCGCTGTAGAACCCGAAACGGTCCGTCAACGCGAGGTTGTAATTTGCCAAAACGCCGTTGTGGAAAACGGTCACTGCGTAAGTAAATCCACACCAGATCACCTTCCTGAAAAACCACCTTCCGCCTATGCTTGTTTGCACGAGCTTGATACTGTAAATTGTGCTTTGTAATCTGATCCCGCACCTGCTCATGAAGAAGCTTGATTTGGGCTGCTTGATCATTCCCCTCGGCACTAACTGTCTCAACCCCAGGCAATGGTGCTAGATCTAACGGAGTAAACGGATTGCGACCATAAACCACTAGAAAAGGGCTTCGTCCTGTTGAACTATGAGTGGACCTGTTATAAGCGAATTCAGCTTGTGGAAGGGCAAGATCCCACTGTTTTTTATTATCACCCACGAGACAACGAAGAAGATTACCCAGACTGTGGTTAGTGACTTCCGTCTGACCATCTGTTTGCGGGTGATGTGAAGAACTAAACTGCAGCTTGGCCCCCAAACGTTTCCAAAGAGTACGCCAAAAATGACTAACAAACTTCACATCTCTATCCGAGGTGATAGTCTTTGGAACTCCATGTAATTTCACAATCTCAGAAAAATACAACCGGGCTACCTCAGATGCGTCATACGTCTTTGAGCATGGGACAAAATGAGCCATTTTTGAGAAACGATCCACAACAACCATAATGGAGTCTTTTTTCCTTTGTGTAACCTGGAGTCCGAAAACAAAATCAATGCTTACATCCTCCCATGGTCCAGTTGGCGTTGGTAATGGCGTGTATAAGCCTTGGTTGGTGTGAGTAGTCTTAGCAATATGGCATACACGACACCTGTTCAGGACTTTCATCACATCGCAAATTAATTTTGGCCAAAAAAATCGCTCACCTACTAAAGAAACTGTTTTGGCACGGCCAAAATGTCCCGCCAAAGCACCTAGGTGACACTCAACAATAATAGCTTCCCGAAACGAGGACAATGGAACACACAATCGATGTCCCTTAAACAGCAACCCATCACGTCGAACAAAGTCTCGAAACGGGGCGACGACACATTTGCCCCACACATCCTTGAAATCTGGGTCATCCCTGTACAAATGTTTGAGTGGTTCAAATCCAGCCACATGAATGGTGGTTGAAATTACGAGCGCTGGTCGTCGGCTAAGTGCGTCGGCGACGGTGTTTGCGTGGCCTGTTTTGTGGCGGATGACAAAGTTGAAGTCTTGTAACGATTCAACCCACTTTGCGTGCCTCGGATTAAGCTTAGCTTGCCCTTGAATAAACTTTAAGGCCTGATGATCTGAGTACAAAACAAACTCGTTAGGTAACAAATAATGGCGCCAGTACTCGAGACTACGAACAATAGCATAAAATTCCTTGTCGTAAGTGCTATAGCGCCGCCTTGTGTTATTGAACTTTTCACTAAAGAAGGCGGTCGGACGATTCAACTGACTTAAAACACCACCTATCCCGATTCCCGAAGCATCACATTCCACTTGAAACACGTGCTCGAAGTTTGGTAAGGCTAGCACAGGAGCTTCAGTAACCGTTTACA
Organism: Artemisia annua; assembly: GCA_014162995.1. NCBI lineage: Eukaryota > Viridiplantae > Streptophyta > Magnoliopsida > Asterales > Asteraceae > Artemisia > Artemisia annua. The sequence goes on along the minus strand of LBNU01030286.1, from coordinate 135,190 downwards.
TTCCACTTGAAACACATGCTCGAAGTTTGGTAAGGCTAGCACAGGAGCTTCAGTAACCGTTTTTTTAAGCCTTTCAAAGGCAGCCTGAGAGGCAATGGTCCATATAAACTTACTACACTTAAGACAATCTATAATAGGGGCCACCAACGTACTAAAATTCCGAATAAAACACCGATAGAATGATGCAAGGCCATGAAAACTTCATACGCCGTGTAAAGACATTACGCCTGGATCCGTATCATCCTTCTCCTCTAAAAAATGACTCGTCCCCGAGTCATCATCGAGGTCGTCCCCTTCGGAATAAGGCGACAAATCTGCCACGTTGAAAGTAGCCGAGACACCATAATGACCTGGTAAGTCGATCTTGTAAGCATTGTCATTAATTCGCTGTAGAACCCGAAACGGTCCGTCAACGCGAGGTTGTAATTTGCCAAAACGCCGTTGTGGAAAACGGTCACTGCGTAAGTAAATCCACACCAGATCACCTTCCTGAAAAACCACCTTCCGCCTATGCTTGTTTGCACGAGCTTGATACTGTAAATTGTGCTTTGTAATCTGATCCCGCACCTGCTCATGAAGAAGCTTGATTTGGGCTGCTTGATCACTCCCCTTGGCACTAAATGTCTCAACCCCAGGAAATGGTGCTAGATCTAACGGAGTAAACGGATTGCGACCATAAACCACTAGAAAAGGGCTTCGTCCTGTTGAACTATGAGTGGACCTGTTATAAGCGAATTCAGCTTGTGGAAGGGCAAGATCCCACTGTTTTTTATTATCACCCACGAGACAACGAAGAAGATTACCCAGACTGCGGTTAGTGACTTCCGTCTGACCATCTGTTTGCAGGTGATGTGAAGAACTAAACTGCAGCTTGGCCCCCAAACGTTTCCAAAGAGTACGCCAAAAATGGCTAACAAACTTTACATCTCTATCCGAGGTGATATTCTTTGGAACTCCATGTAATTTCACAATCTCAGAAAAATACAACCGGGCTACCTCAGATGCGTCATACGTCTTTGAGCATGGGACAAAATGAGCCATTTTTGAGAAACGATCCACAACAACCATAATGGAGTCTTTTTTCCTTTGTGTAACCTGGAGTCCGAAAACAAAATCAATGCTTACATCCGCCCATGGTCCAGTTGGCGTTGGTAATGGCGTGTATAAGCCTTGGTTGGTGTGAGTAGTCTTAGCAATATGGCATACGCGACACCTGTTAAGGACTTTCATCACATCACGAACTAATTTTGGCCAAAAAAAATCGCTCACCTACTAAAGAAACTATTTTGGCATGGCCAAAATGTCCCGCCAAAGCACCTTGGTGACACTCAACAATAATAGCTTCCCGGAATGAGGACAATGGAACACATAATCGATGTCCCTTAAATAGCAACCTTGGCTAAGTGCATCGGCGACGGTGTTTGCGTGGCTTGCTTTGTGGCGGATGACAAAGTTGAAGTCTTATAACGATTCAACCCACTTTGCGTGCCTCGGATTAAGCTTAGCTTGCCCTAGAATAAACTTTAAGGCCTGATGATCTGAGTACATAACAAACTCGTTAGGTAACAAATAATGGCGCCAGTACTCGAGACTACAAACAATAGCATAAAATTCCTTGTCGTAAGTGCTATAGCGCCGTCTTGTGTCATTGAACTTTTCACTAAAGAAGGCGATCGGATGATTCAACTGACTTAAAACACCACCTATCCCGATTCCTGAAGCATCACATTCCACTTGAAACACGTGCTCGAAGTTTGGTAAGGCTAGCACAGGAGCTTCAGTAACCGTTTTCTTAAGCCTTTCGAAGGCAGCCTGAGAGGAAACGGTCCAGATAAACTTACGACACTTAAGGCAATCTGTAATAGGGGCCACCAACGTACTAAAATTCCGAATAAAACGCCGATAGAACGATGCAAGGCCATGAAAACTTCGTACGTCGTGTAAAGACACTGGTGTTGGCCATGTTGTGATGGCTTCGACTTTCTTTTGATCCGTTCGGATGCCATTTCCAGACACCAAGTAACCCAAAAAAATAACTTCCTCAGATAAAAATTGGCATTTGGTTTTGTTGGCATATAACTTTTGATCTCTTAGAACCTTAAAAATTTGGCGAAGATGAGATAAATGAAGCTCCAAAATTTTGCTAAAGACCAAAATGTCGTCAAAATAAACGACTACACACCGTCCAATAAAGGGTTTGAAAATGTGGTTCATTAAGCGCAAGTACTTGGGGCGTTTGACAAGCCAAAAGGCATGACCATCCATTCGTAAAGCCCGTCGCGCGTTTTGAATGCTGTTTTCCACTTGTCCCCGGCCCGCATACGAATTTGGTTATCGCCACTCTGCAAATCGATTTTGGAAAAGATGTTGGCGCCGTGTAACTGGTCAAGAAGATCATCAAAACGCGGTATGGGAAACCGATATTTGATGGTAATTTTGTTCACCGCGCGACTGTCAATACACATTCGAAAAGTCCCATTAGGTTTTGGAACGAGCAACGCTGGTACCGCACAAGGGCTCATACTTTCCCAGATAAGGCCTTTCTCGAGCAACTCAGTAACTTGACGATGTAGCTCAGCAAACTCTTTAGGGTTCATTCTGTATGCTGGTTTAGCACCAGGAACAAAATCAATGCAGTGTTGTATCTCTCTAATCAACGGTAGTCCGGCAGGAATGTCATCGGGAAAGATATCAGAAAATTCATCGAGCAATGGGACCACTTCTGCTGGCAGGACTTCTGGAGTTGGGTTTTCTTCTACCACTATCAAACCAAAAACAGGTGTGGTCAACTGGTGTTTTGCAAGTCCCACAAAGTCGCCCTTTGTCAATGGTGCTATATGGGGTGGTTCAACACTTGGTTTAAGGGGAGCCAAAGTAATATGAAGACCATCTTTTTTAAAAGAGTATGTGTTGCGAAAACTGTCATGTTTAGCACGCCTATCATAGAGTCAAGGACGCCCCAAAAGAATGTGGCATGCATCCATTGGAATGACTTCACACCAAATTTCATCAGTATACTTGTTTCCGATTGAAAACGTCACTAAGCATTTATGAGTAACTTTAACAAGGTTACCTTTCTTTAGCCATGTGAGTTGGTATGGTTCGGGATGGTCTTGGGTGGGTAAACCTAGTTTTTCAACCATGGTGGTGGCTACCATATTTTCGTAGCTTCCGCCATCAATAATAACCGTACACACTTTTCCTTTTGCCGTACACTGAGTATGAAAAATGTTGTTGCGTAACCATTGAGTATCATTCGGGGTCAGCTAAAACGGTGTGAAGCAACCTGCGACAAACAAGGATCTCACCTCGATCAGGGTAAAGGACTTCTGGAGCCTCCTCCTCTTCTGTGTCATACTTTGGTTCAGTGTCATCCACAAAAGCAAGGATTTGTTTGTTTGGGCAATCCCGTTTAATGTGACCCAACCCTTGACACTTGAAACACCGAAGGGTATTTGATGTACCTGTTTGAGGAGTAGGAATAACTGGTGGGTCGGCTTTGATTGGGCCAATCCGGGTGTTGGTAGAACCCCCGGGTGTTGTACGTGGGTATGCCGGGAACTTGGAGGACATCTTACTTTTCTGAGCGAGTTGGCGTTCCACCCTTAAAGCAAGTTGGCATACATCAGAGAATGAATATATAGTACTGTTGTAAAGAAACAATGTCCGCAATATTTGACCGGAGAATACCCAAGAAACGGGCAATAACCTGTTCGTCATCTTCTTCTGCACCACAATGCATGCGCATGCGTTCAAATTCACTAATTAATTCCTCAACGGACAAGGAACCCTGTTTGAGAGTTTGATAATCCAAGTATGCATCTTGTTTGTATGTAACAGGAAGAAACTTAGCCCGTAACAGGCGTTTCATCTTGTCCCACGTGTCCACTTTGTGTTTGCCCTCCCTATAACGCTGAGTCTGCACATGATCCCACCATAATGAAGCCTATTTTTTTTTAACTTAATTGCAACAAGTTTTACCTTTAAGTTGTCTGGGATATCATGAAGGTCAAATATGCGCTCCACAGTTTGGATCCAGTCGAGAAACTCGTCTGGTTGCAACTTGCCTTCAAACTCTGGAATCTCGGTGCATAGACCTAAGGAACGAAGTGGGTCTACCTGTTGTTGTGGCTGTCTCATGTGTGGTCTGTGGTGCCTGTGGTGTGATTGGTGTTGGCGATGGTTACGACGGGCGAAAATGTTGTCATACCCGTTGTCCCCATCCTCATACTCATCCACAACTGAATTGGTTGCCATGCTGTCTACTCTTTCGTCGTACCTGTTAAAAGTGTTAGTTTCCAATTCACGAACCCGTTGACGGAGGCGTTCGATCTCAGCATCGCGAGGATCACCATCTTCATACCCGTTGCCTCCGGCGGCGAATCCACGGTAGTGATCGTTGGCTGACATACTGAGAGTCCTGGTCTCTGAATACCACTTGATGTGGTTCGTAACTGAAACAAAAGAAAATCTCAGCCAACTGAGATACACAAACAATAATACGCTTTATTGTTCCTAAGAAAACTTTTAATAAAATTCAACTATCCAACCAAAAGAGTTTACAATGCTTAAATAGAAATCCTAGAAAAGAGATAAACATGCAGACTAAAAGAAAGGGATAAATACAAATCCCATATCTCAAGGTTCAGATGATAAAATAAATACGAACTAAAACTCTTATTGATGGTTGGACTGGACTTCATAACATGGCCCGGTTCTAGCCACTTTCTTCATTGAGCTCGTCCTGTATTCCGGCCCGATCAACACCCACGCCTGGATCCGTATCATAGAGGTTCTTAATCATAGGGTTCTCGGAAGGGTGTGTAATAGGTGCCATCGCACAGAGCCTCCACTTAAAAGGAGTCACATTTTTATTAGTTTTGCATATGAATACGTACAATATTAAACATATATGAGTCATATAATTCAAGTTTATATGCAATTTCTCTTTAGTTTACAAGTGTAATAAGGCCTCTCTGTTGTTATTGCTCAGGGCCACCGAAAACCATGAGATGGCCCTGTTCTTAATGGACAGATTGGTTTCATCAAGTAACATGCTATATTTTGTTAGCTGGTTATATGTTAGTGGAAGGAGGGATCGAACACTTTGCAGCTTTATTGGGTTAGTTTAGGTAATTGATTTTTTATTTTTTATTTTTTACAAGAAGCAAAAAAATAAAAATAAACAGAAGCAATTGGCAGATCAGGGTTTTAAGGATTTTTAAGAGAGAATCTTGTGAAGCTGTGAATCTGTGATACCATGATCGACGACCCGGACCGGGCATTATGCTTTGTTGGATTGGAACGGACCGACCCGGACCTGGACCGAACATTTCGGTCAGGTATTTTGGGCCAAATCGCTTTTCTATCCTGTTCAATTTTGGTTAGCCCTGTCCGGTTTTCGGACCATGATCAACCCTATGCGTGCATGAGCATAACATGTGCATGTTTGACGTGTGCTTTTGAAATGAAGCATGCATGATTCGTGCATGGGTGTGTAGTACGTGTAGATATATATACAAGTTAATTAATATGAATGGGAGATTTTCTCTCAATCTAAATAAGAATGTGGTTTACATATACTCTTACATCAGCACTGTGGTTTGGTAGATATTGGAAGATGATGTTGACAATAATGGTACAAATTTGGAAGATACATGCGAATAGAAGAGTCCCCTCATAGCCATACTTGCATGTGATATTACCACCATTCAAATTCAATATATCCAATCACTTTATCTCTTCAGTTTTGTTATTACAGACCTATTTGTCCATATAATCATGATTCCGTTTTTAACCGCCTTGACAGCCTACTTCAGCTGTGGATTGTTTTACGCTTTTGGTTACTTGCGTGATTTCTTTCATATCGTTGTTGATTGGTGGAAAGCTAGCAATCTTCAGGTGTTTCATTAGTTTTGTTTCACTAAATAGTAGTGTAGTCGGTGTGCTTAAATGATGGCTATGATGTGTATTATCAGGATATGCACCAATCTGCTTTGGGTTTGAAGATTTTTACATTCGGCGCGCCTATCTTCGCGTTCAGGTAATAGTAATCCAGGGCTATTGTTGTTTGTTGTAAAGTGTCAACAAGCTCTCCTCAAAAGCAGAAAGCACAAACCAAAATGAATAACTATTGCTATTTTAGTATATTCTATTAAAAGCTAATCATCATCTTTAGCTTATTTATCTCAGCATTAGTAATGTAGTCTCATCACTCAGCATCCTTTTAAGCAAAGTTTTTTAAATTTATTTGGATGCGTTGTTTTCACGTTGATCTGATCCATTTTAAGTCGACTCCTGTATTCATTATGTATGTACCTGTAGGATTGCTTTAATCGACCTATATCGAGCCCGCCTGATACATGGGTTGATGTGGTGGAACGTGTTTCCAATGACAATAACAAGATACTCAAGTGAGTGTTAGATTTGTATTACGAGTTTACTGTTGAAATTTAACACATTATTTCGATTTCTTCTAAATGTTCAAATGTATGAATTGTACCAAGGTCATTGAGTTTCCCCCACATTTATCCTAAACTGATAAACTTGTATGTATATCTTGGCAGGCAGACTTAAAAAGTAAGTAGGTGTCTTAACTTGGGTTCATACAACTACCTTGGATTTGCTGCAGCAGATGAATATTGCACTCCACGTGTAATTCAGTCTTTGAAGAACTACTATGCAAGCACATGTAGTGCTCGTATTGATGGAGGTTAGTTTTTTGGTTTCATGTGCTATTTTTAACCATTTCTATCGATTGTGAAGTAAAATTTATCTTCATGCTTCCAGGCACGACCTCACTGCATGCTGAATTGGAACAAGTGGTGGCTAATTTTGTCAGGAAACCAGCTGCTTTAGTCACTGGCATGGGTTATGTAACTAACTCTGCTATCCTACCTGTCTTGATTGGAAAAGTATGTCCTGCCATAGGCTGAATAGTATCAATGTTGTGTTTAAGTTTCTCACTATTTATGTTAACTTTCACAGGGAGGATTAATAATCAGCGATTCTTTTAACCATAACTCTATTGTTAATGGTGCTCGAGGGTCGGGTGCTACAATTAAAGTATTTCAACATAACAGTAAGTTTGTCCACTTTGCTTCTATTATCAGCGTCCACTAAGATCCATATGTATTTATTAACTTAAAGATTTAGCACCTTCACATTTGGAGGAATTATTGAGAGAAAACATTGCTGATGGACAACCAAGAACTCATAGACCTTGGAGGAAAATCATCGTTGTTGTGGAGGGGATATACAGCAAGGAAGGCGAAATTTGCAAGCTTCCTGAAATTGTTTCTATTTGTAAAAAGTACAAGGTAATGCATATAACTTGTTTTAGGAGATGAAGTTGAATTTAAATAATGGTTATTAGATCTTTACTTCATTTTCACCTGAGTCCAAAGTGTCCAACTTTTGTTCTTTCTTGCAACTCTTGTTAATTTCTTTCCAGGAGTTTTCATCATTATCAGAATCTAAATAGGTTCATGTGCCATAGTAAGACAATACTTAACTTTTGACTCGGTCCTTATCTATTTGTTCTATATGTAACAGGCATATGTGTATCTGGATGAGGCTCACAGTATTGGAGCAGTAGGAACAACAGGACGAGGTGTCTGTGAGCTTCTAGATGTCGATAATGCTGATGTGGATATAATGATGGGAACTTTCTCAAAATCATTTGGATCATGCGGTGGTTATATAGCAGGATCAAAGGTCTGTTCTCATTCTGTCAGTACTTCAGACATGCCATTGTGGCGCATGAAGCATTTCCGTGACATTGGTCTCGGTGTTTATTACTTATTTTAACTTTATTTTTTATTTTTAGGAACTTATTCGATATCTAAAATATACTTGTCCTGCTCATCTATATGCAACATCTATATCACCACCTGCTGCTCAGCAAATTATATCTTCCATAAAGGTTATTCTTGGAGAGGATGGCACTAGTTGAGGTATTTTTACTAACTTTGATCTCCCAACAATAATCTAACCGCTTACACCATAATTCCATAAATAACACATTTTAAGTTTTTCGCTGTTATTTGTCTGATATAGGGGCTCAGAAGCTGGCAAAAGCTCATGAAAACAGCAACTATTTTAGATCAAAACTGCAGAAAATGGAGTTTGATGTTTTAGGTGATTATGACTCACCCGTTATGCCCATAATGATTTACAACCCTGCAAAAATTGCTGCCTTTTCAAGGGAGTGTCTCAAACGGAATGTATGTTTCACTTTTCTTTTCCTACTATGAGTTATGTTTCTCCAAGGATATTATAAGTCATAAACTGAAGTTTAAATTTATGTGAGCAGGTAGCGGTTGTCACTGTCACTTTCCCAGCTACCCCTCTACTGTTAGCTAGAGCACGCATATGCATTTCAGCTGCTCATACACGAGAAGACATGGTCAACGCTCTAGAGGTAACAAATGTCACCTTTGTATGTGGGGTTTATTAGCTAGTGCTACTGTAGGTGGCAAAATAGGTAGGTTTGAAGAGATAGGTAAGGGGACACATCAACATTTTCTTTCTCATTTTTTGACTTTCACAACAACAAATGATTCCTATCACTGTTGTTATTGATGTAGTGATTAAGTTTTCTTGAATAAAGCAACTTGGGAGGTTGTAAAAACTTTAGTCTAATTCAGCCTTTAACTCTCCTCCTCAGGTTATGGGTAAAGTTGGTGACATGGTGGGCATAAAATATCTTCCAGCCGAACCCAAGAAGCCACAACTTGATGAATGTAGAGATAAGGTGGAGTATTTTCGGTTAGTAAATCCAGAAAGTCCTTCAGGATAATCCCCACCAAGTCTGTGCATAATGTAGTTTTCAAAGTGTATCTATATACTTGCTGATCTTGGTCATGAGGCTTTGTAAACATGACAATGCATATAGAATGGGTGTTTCGATAAGATGGGCATGGTTATAATTGTGTCTTTCGGCTCAGATGGGCTTAGGATCGAGCCTGGAGGACTTGAAATATTTGGTCTGGCTCGGTCTCAAATCCAGGACCAGTTTTGCACCTGCAACATGATGCAAAGTCAGGTGGCTTCATTTACCCTATAGAGACTTCCTATCTATGTTGATTAATTAATGTTATTAATGGAGGGGAGAAGTATCATCTAGGATATTGTCATGATACTATAAACAGCGAGATCGTTGTGTTGTAATAGAGGGATGGTCTTTTATTCTTTCGTCATTGAGCGGTAGTGTTGGATGGTGGTTCCTAGAGATTATTATGAGATGACAATAAGAAGCTATGGTGATGACCTTTAATATAAGATTTGGTCATTGATAACTATGACCATTTTCCAAATAAAGTCAGTCCGGGCACCTGGACCTATGGTGTGTGCATTGATAACTATGGCACTATGCTATTAAAAACTGCAAATATGACGTCAAAAAAATCTAACAATAACTCCAAATTGTAATAACATAAGTTGAAATGCCCGATAGTTGATGTTTGACGTCACATTAATGGAATTCCTAGTATTTGGGAACACTACACTAGCTCTACTATTCTAATTCTTTCAAGCATCAGATATGAATATCCAGTAAAAAAGTAAAAAGACTAATGCAAGAAACTGATTATCAAGGAGAGATATAAAACTAACTGACTAGTCAACTGATTATAATCCTAAAACATACAATAATCACTTTAAGCACACATCCAAACACCCCATAAAAGTATAGCACAACACAAACGAAACATAAACATCTAAGCAAAATCTGAAACGCAATCTTGACCTAATCAACCAGTTCCATAACTCCGCTTTTACCCACTAACTCTAAATTTCAACACTAGTTATCATTCATTGTCATGAAAACATCAGAGCAAACTATACGAAACATCTTTAAACCATTCATTATCAAAACTTGAGCTATTATCGCCATTCTATTATAAGACAACATCAGCAAAGTTACAAACTAATCTAACCAAAACTAAACTATACACCAAAACTAATCCAATAAAAAACGCTTAAAATAAAAAGTCCCAACTCCCAAACCAGTTTTTAGCCATCATCACGAAAACCCTTTACCGAGCTTCTGAATGGAACAAAACATCTTCCGTCTGGACCCAACAGCGTTAATCCCCATATCTTTCAAATCCTCTAACGTCAACAAAGGCAAAACCTCATCATCAACTTCATGTAGCTCAAAAACATGCGCATATCTTCCTAAACCTAGCTGATTCAACCAAACCCTAACACCATTTCTTTCCATCTCTAACCCTAACCCTAGGCCATTATCAGAAGGTGCCCCATCTGAAACCCTAACCCTAGTCTCCTCATCATCATCATCATCAAAGTTGATATCATTTTCATCATCATCCATTGCAAAGTTCAAACTTTCATTATCACCACCATCATTAATATCATTATGATGAATATACTGAAAAGGGTCTTGACCAAAATCTGACTTGAGTCTTTTTTGAGTACCCTTTTTTGGTTTCCAGTGATTGTTTTCATCTTTATACTCAAAAGGGTCTTGAAATTGTTTGGTTTTGGATGAGGAAGATTTGGCGGGAAATTTGTTCCATTGTTTGGTTCTGTGGTGGTGGTAGCCTATGTCGCCTAAACGGACACTGGGTCTACGGTGTCGTTTTGGGGGGTTGGTTGTGGTGGTTTGTGGTGGAGGGATGGTGGTGGTGGTGGTGGTGGTGGTGGTTGTGCCGTTGAGCTGTGTGGTGGTGGTGGTGTCTAGTGGTGGCTGTGGTGGTGGTGGTGGTTGTAGTTCAGACATTTTTTGTTGGGTTGTTTTTTTGTTGAGATGCGAGTGAAGTGATTGTTTGTCTGTGTTTTCTTTAGACACAAATGATTGGTGGTTGTTTAAAACCTTTTATTATTATTATTATTATTATTATTATTATTATTATTATTATTATTACAACAAGGTAGTGTTATTGATGACATCAGAGCATTGAGTATCGTGGCGAGAGGGCTCGCCGATTCTGAGGTGGAGGCTCACCACCTCTCGCCATTTGCTCGCCATCACACCAAGACCACTCACCAGTTGATGGCTCGCCGAGTTTCTAACGAAGTAAACGACAAAGGAAGAGTTGCAGTAGTATCCGTTGTTTTGTGCTATGAGTGGGGCACAAATGGCTTAGTTGTTTTGTGTTATAAGTGAAGGGTATTTTGAAGTGTTAGTGTTGAAATGATGTAGCATTCGGTGAAGCCTGAATGAAGAGCCAAAGCTCTTCATGATACTCAATGCTCTTATACATCTCTTACCTTCTTTTATCTATTTTATTAACGGGACAAAATGGTTTTTGCTTTGTATATTTTGTCTTTTACTAATTTTAAGTTGACAAACTTTATATTTTATATTTAATATTTATTTTTATTTTTTTGGCATTTTTACTCTCTTTATTAATAGGACGAGACAGTTTTTATGGTTTTCTGCTTCGTATTTTACAACTTTTGACTTCTTACACTTTATATTTTTTATTTTGTACTTTCGATTTCGCAGTTATATAAGAAAAGCAAAATTATAAAAAACTAAAAAATAAAGAGGTATTACAATTATTTTATGAGGTACTAGTAACCTATCCCATAATTTTAATCACCAAACCATCTTCAAGGAAAAGATAAGATGAAGAAAATATGAGTGGTGTTTGTTTAAACTTAATACTTGACTTAACGACTTATATAATTTCGGCTTATATATTTGTTTTTCTTACTAGTTATAATGCCCGCGCACGCGCGGGGTTTTTTTTAATTTTTTGAATCATATATTTTTATTTATTAAAAAACAAATAATTTAATCTTTGTTTTGTTTGATTTATGATGTTTAATTATAGTTTTTTATTATTAAAGATAATTATTTAAAAATTTTAATCCTATTGTTAATTGC
>LBNU01030286.1:104223-122937 GCA_014162995.1 Artemisia annua | reverse complement strand
ACATATCACATGTGATATTAGTGTAATATCACATGTGATGTGTAATATCACATGTGATATTAGTGTAATATCACATGTGATATGTAATATCACATGTGATATGTAATATCACATGTGATATATCACATGTGATACTATATATCACATGTTATATGTAATATCACATGTGATATTTTTTTCGGCCAGGAAAAAAAACGTGAAAAAAACGAAAAAAAAAAAATTGTCAAAAGTATATCAATTGTCTGTCTATAGAAAGATAATTAAATGCTCGTCGTAACGGTATATTTTTTTTTCGTTTAATGATTAACGGTTTGAAAGATATTAATATTTGAAAAAAAATGATGAAAGTTGGTTTTTTAAATTGTTGGGATTAATCTCATCCATTAGATCAAATAAAGATGGAGGGAAGATGGATGGTGGAGATTAGTCCCTTTGTATGTAAATAAAGTTTTGTCCTCAAATGATCTTAACTCATCTTATTTTGAGATTTATATGTGTTTATGCAACTTTATTATATTATACTCCAACAAACTTGCACAAGCTTATAAATTTTAAAATAAGCCAGAAAGTTTAAGCTTATTTAATATATGCCAAAATCAAATAAGCTTGTAGTCTTACACTTAACATCTTATTTGTTACATTTAAGTAACTTGTTTTTTCACAAGTTGATAATACAGTAATGTGCAGGTTAGACACGGAATTAAATCATGTTTAACCTCCAATAGTTTCTCATTTAAAAATCATATTCAATATATATAAAGATTTGAAATTTGAATATAAGATTTGGGACTATCTTTAACATCAAACATTAAGACCAACTTACTTTATGTTTTTTTAAACCCATGTGCGTTAAAATTGGTTGTACTTAAGAATTTACATCATATGTGTAACTTCATAGCTAAACAACCACATGTAATTCAGAATTTGCAGTCTATGCTCTATGGTCCTTTTTGCAAAGCATGCATTTTAAAACACACAAACTTCAACAAAAACTGGTGTAGATTACAAAAAGGCAACGTGACATTGAGAACGTATGATTGTTACGATGTGTGATTTTGAAAGTTTAAGTCTGCAAGATGTATTCGATTGTGATCAAAATATTTATCCGAAATGAATATTGGCGGGTTTCTAGCAACTATGTGCAACTTGTGAGCCGATACAAAATGTTCAAAGCAGGTCAAACCTATAACCATACAAAAAGATAAATAATTTTACAAGAACATGACTGATCTTCTCCTTGATTCTTCAGATCCCATACACAAAGACCAGTAATCAATTGATATTTAACATATTTTACAAGTACTGAAACTGCCTCCAGATGTGATCACAAACGCTAACCTGTAAAACGGAGTAGAAAACCTAATTTAAGAAAAATACGTACAAGGGTATATCTTGGTTATCTAATTAATATATAAGAAAACTTACAGTACAAAAGAATGGTATTTGGTTAAGCCTGTGCAAAAGCTCATTAAAACTCGAGGCATTTTCGTTCTTGCAACTTCTGTTCATGGAGGTATAACGTGTTACATATGTGTTAGTTCAGCTGTTTGACACCGTGCAGAGTTGACTGTGACCAACACTATGCTCCAAAGGGTACATAGTTGTCTCTTTTACATATTTTTGATGATCAACAGCAGCTTTTCTGAGGCCTGAATATTGGCTTTTGTGAAGTTTCTTTTTAATAATCGAACAAGAAGCCAGTGGGTCATCGGACCCTGCTGCAACCCACCTATCAAAGTCATGAAGGGCAGTTCAACATTTTGGAACTCATTGTCTTATTATTGTGAATGAAAGTTGCAACATATCAGTTTATAGTGTTTGGATAAACATATCCTGCTTCAGACCAGACATTCACAACAAAACAAATTATCTAAAGATGAAACATATTTACCTATCTACGGGATTTTCACATAATTTGACATGTGTTACTCTACAGGATTTTTGGCCATTTTATCTTCCAATTCATTGTTTAATCAGAAATTTCCTAGCACCCAAGCATCTAATAATTTAATTATTACACCTTTAAACAACATAAGCACAACCAAACACTACCATTACAGCCTGTTTTGAAACAGTCAATTCTGATTATTTTATGGACAGGTTGATTCTGATTATATTATAAACAAGTGAGTTGCTCTTACCAGGGGAAATGTAAGTAATGTAATTCTCGATAAACTGAATGCTAAAACCCTGGAAAAGAGAATTGCAGGATGTTAAACTACATACCTCAGCATTTTCTCTGATGCAAGTCTAGCAGCAGTAATCACCTTCTGGCTTGGCACCCATTTCACAACACGGTTTGGATCAGCTCGCATCGGAGAATGAATTTTGATAAGCTTATAAACGAGAAAACAGAACAATAAATTAGTTAGACGAAATTAGAAGTTTCTGGGGATAATGATTTCGTAGTAACATCAAATATTAAATGAGAAAAAGCAGAACATGATCCTCGATCCACAATGATCAAAAAAGAAGACCTCATTACCACACTCATCATTCTTATTCCATTCTTGCCATGAGCAGTTTGTACTAAAGTTGGTGGGTCATGTAACATGTACCGATTAAAACAAGTCATTTTGGTGCAGGTCAAGACAGGCCAATTGGGTTGCCGTGAAGGCTGAAACATTTTTGGTTATATTTTTTAATTAATAATTAGTGTGTCAAACAGGATAGGATTACAATACTATTTTAAAGCTCATAAATGTACTTCGGACGACTGTTAAACCATTCTACATATTTAAATGGGTCGAAACTAGACCTCTAATGATAGTTTAAAATGAGTAGGCGAGATAGATGAACTTACTCCTAAACACTCCATCATCTGGTAGTATGCCCTACCGTGCAATGGGGTATGGCCTTGTCGAGACTCTGAGAAATATCTTGTCCTGAAAACAGCATACGCAAACTCATTACCCAGGGACATATTTTATACTAGTAACTACTTACACTGTTCACCAAAAAAAAAAGTGAATATAACTGTTTTGAATGGTTCCATCAGTTTAAAGTAAGTAAATCACTAAGTCTGTTAACAAAAGTTTATAAAAGCTTGTGTACCATTCTTTATATCCTGGATCCACAGTAAATCCATACATGTCAACTGTATCACATATTGACAAAGCAAATTCAAGAGCTTTGAGCCCAGTTCCTTTCGCTGCTGAGCCGAAAGATGCACCTAGCATCAGATATACGCGATTGAGAATTGGAACTTCCTACAATCCAAAGTTCATAACTCGAAGATCAGGGATTCATATTACGAAGATCAATGATATGTTAAACATGATCTACGTATGAAACATTATTTAGGTAATCACATTCAAAAATTATATAAAACATTAATGCTCACCCGAATCATTTTGTTCATGATGTCATGGATTGTGGTTTTGACAAGCAGTACCTCTTTTCCGGTATCTGTAGAGCGTGAAACGTTTAGTATGTTTCCAGTAAGTTATATTGTAATCACAGAAGCAGAGTTACAAAAATACCATATAACTCAGCAACTTTGTCCAGAGCTTTGGCTGAACCTCTATTGAGCAGACGAAATGTACTCTTTGTACCCACATAATCTGTGTAATTCTATTACCAGAAAATAATACGTATTAATATATTAGTGTGGACATCGGTTTGCCACTGCTGGAACCAATAAAGCAAGACTGAACCATCATATCATCTGAAGAAGTGAAAAACATACCTGGATTGGTGCACCGTTTTCCCTGAGAACGGCATCATAACTATCAATCTCCATCCCAAACTTTGTTTTTAACAAATCCCCTGAGTTACCAATAACAGCACAGCGACTATACTGCCTAGGAACATATGGTGGTGTTTCAGGTAGTACCAAAGAAAGTTTCTCCAGACAGAGCGTTTTATTTGCACAGTTGTTACTGCAGAAAGAAGTGCACCAAATCAGAGTTCAAATCACTATATAAGACAACAATTATATAGATTTAACTATAAATATTAGCAACTTTATTTAGTATTTATTTATTTTTATTTTATTTTTTTTATTTTATTTATTTATTTATTTATTTATTTTTTTTATTTTTTTTTTCTGGATGAATGCACTTTCTTTTACAAAATGTTTGGGACTTACAGAAGTATTCCTTTATTAATCCTCTTCCATGCATAATCTGTCCATCCATTAGGTAACGCATCAATGAACTCCTTCGTGAGAATGGTGGTACTGTTTCGAACCTGGAAAACTCAGCTTATAAGTGATGAAGCATTGACGTTTTTTAAAGTATACACATCAACGTCGTTTATTATGTTTTTCTTGTATTGCGGAATCTTTTGGTATGTAACACTATGCGTAGTAGAGGATTCAAAATTATCAGGAGACGACAAATATAAAACTAGCTACACATCAGATACCAACCTGCTCCCATGTGGCAACTGCTTCACACAGATTAAACTCAAAAGATAAGCCCTCTAGGTTTCCAGTTTTCGGGTCTTTCTGTTAATTAGAAAAGCACAATCATATATTAATTAGAAAAGCACAAGACAATAGTAAATAAGCATGAAATGAAAAAAAATGAGACAACCTACCCATTTAGGGACGGTTTCGCTGGGGAACTGTAGTGTGACCTTGCAGTAGTCTCTACCACCGATAGCTTGCAGCCCTAATCCATTGGCCGCCTGAATCAATTTGAGCAAAGTGAGTACAACAAATCAAAAGAGAAGGCATTGTTTTTCTTCTAATAGTTACCACTTACCACATAAGGTTTCAATCATCTAAGACAAACCTGACTTCATCTGAAAGTGCCAAAATTAATGCAAACGTTGTTTGTGCATAATATGTTAGCTAAATTTAAAAATTTGGCAATGAAGTCATGTAAGAGAACTATCTATCATTCTATCCTGGAAAATTAGGCCTACACTCTTCCCATTTATCCATAGCATGTACACAGAAATTTCCTTGGTTTTGACATAAGTATTGACAGCACTATGCATCAGAACACAAACATAGTCTAAATTAGCTAGTTATCTCAATTCTTTGTTCTTTCTTCGTAACCACATTATGCCTCCCATCAACCCAACACTGCGGAATCCAACAGTTTTTATACTAACCTCAATAGTCAATACAAATTGGATCAAATTAACCCCATTTTGAGAATCACTTAGCACCCCATATAATATGAGCCCTCAACCAAGTCAACATTGCTTTATCACTCAGTAACACTCTCACTATCGATCGCACACATTTCCCAAGGGGCCCGCTCTAACGCCTTTGAAGTTCTAAAAACTACTTAATAAGTACTCCATTTTACTAAGGCGCGTTTCTTACTAACTGCAAAATAAATAAATAAATAAAAACTCACCACACACTTCTGAAATCCACTTTGCAAAGTCAGCAACGCCTCGATTTCGTCATCCGATAAATTCAACGTCCCATCTACTCACATAATAACAACCACAACATCAAATTCAACTTCCACACAAACAAAAACTAAATACACAACTAGAATTAAAACAATAAAGCATACTTAGATCAGAAACACCGGTTATGTAGATAAGTATAGCTACAAATCCAGAAGATAATGAAATAAGGAATGCAAAGTGTAACAGCTTCATAATTTATTATTAACTTTATTATAAGCAGTTGAGATTTGTTTTCAGTTACTTCAGTGAACTGTGTATTTTAATGGAATTGAAATACTTGTTCTTCGGTGAATATATAGAAGAGTGAAATCACACGCAGTGAGAGTGTGTGTTCTCGATCTGATTTGCAATTAGCACAAGATTTTATACTTACAAGAGATGTGATAGTTTGAGTCCCTAAAGTATGTTCTAACTTAACTTTTAACCCTATTTTATTCGGCAGATCAATGAGGTTTTTCTTGTTGTTTAGTTTACCCAGGTCTCAGGGTAGGGCGAGTTTTCTTTTTTACTCATACACGTGTCTCATCGGGTTAATCTTGAGACCATTTTTGACCATTCCTTTGACATTCATAAATATAAACACTTAGTGAGGTTTGAACCATTGACCTCTTGTGAGAAACCAAAGATCTAATCACTAAGCTATTTAAAAAGAGAGANAGTTGTTTATGGTTAAAGCATCTGGAAAAGGAAGTTTCTCGGTTGGGTATTGACGCGAAAGTGCTGAAGTGTTCCCAATCCTTTTGTTTTTGCATGCAACAACAAGTGTGCACACATTTATGAAAAATACAGTATTATAAACAAGACAAAAAAATCTAAAAAAACAACCAGAGTCGATGTCTATATTGGCAAGTTAGATTCGATTAGGCTTTCATTTAAGTCTTAACTAAACTTGTTTTTGTTATATTGATATTTTAGAGCTTCTAAAATAAAATACAAATACTCCGTAAATAATATGATACTACTTATTGATAACTTAGGTGTTGTTTGTTTATTAAGAGGCTCTGAATCTGAATCTGAATCTGAATGAAATAATATTGTTTGTTTGTTTTTTAAGAAAACGTATGAATATTTATTAGTTCAACTAGAGGCGTTAAGATGCTCCTTCCATGTCTGGTCTATTCAGATGTTTTTACCTCTTTTTGCCTCTAAACGAAAAATAAAAAACAAACACCACCTTAGCCTCTTTTACTTATCCACGAAGATTTGAAACTCATCCTAGATGGGATTTTATTATTATTATTATTATTATTATTATTATTATTATTATTATTATTATTATTATTATTATTTAACATAAATTCGCTCAAAACTAAATAATAAAAGGTATAAAATTTTAGGGTGTGTTTGTTTTTACTAAAAAAAGTCTGACTGCCTCTGACGTCTTACCAGTCAGACGCGGTCAGAGGTTTTCGTTGTTTGTTTTTTCATCATGAGTCAGACGTGGTAAGACATATATTGTCTGACTCGGTAAGAGGTGGTGAACAAGTCTAACCGCCTCTTAACACTACCCTCATACATTCATCTTTTATAAGAAAGGATCACATCTACCTTTTCGAAACCATAACAAACCCACACCAAATTCGAATAAATTAACAAAGGTTCGGTTCTGATTTTCGTGTGGTTGAAGAACAAATATCAAAGAATTTTGTTATTCACTATTTTCGTGGGTCAAGAATAAGAAAAGGTATTATAATGATTTGTGATAGTTCTTGTTTGGATTTGGAGAACAAGGATTTAGTTCTTTTTTTTCAAAGAGAGAGATCAACATAGATTTATGGACTGCTTTTGGATGTGAGAAAGTGAAAAGAAAAGAAGCGGCTACATAATGATAAGTGTACGTAGGTTTAGGGTTGCATTTGTTTAGCAAAATATACCTACATTTAGGTTAGGTTAACTATGTTTTGGGCTATTTTTTTTGGACTCAAACATGTAGCCCATGTTTTAGGGGTATTTTACTATATTAATGGCTTATGTGTTAACTGTGGGCTAAGTATAAAGTATTAGAGTTAAACATTCGGGTCAAAGTGTTAAGCGTAACTCGAGAAAGATTGTTAACCGTATCGTTTGTTGACAAAGTTTGAACCGGAATCATGTGTGTTTGTGATTTCAAGATTTTAATTTTTTTCCAAATGTTCAACTTCAAAGTTAAATTCCATCCACTTATTCATCGTATTACTATGGTTTAATATATACCGAAAACGCGGACAATTAAAATCATTCAGACAATTATACAAAAACAAACAACATTATTTTATTCAGATTCAGACTTTACAACCACCTCTTACCAGTAAGATGTGGTAGTCAGATTCAGACACAAAACATCTTAATGAAACAAACACACCCTTAGTACTAGGAGGGTCATTTCTGGCACTAGTTCAATCTTGTACAACTAGCCCTGTTTCTCATAGTAACAAAAAACATTAGATCACCGCCGTCTTAACCACACCACTACCAAATAACAGCAGCAGCTCCACTGGTAAGTTCTCAAGCCACTCTTTTATCCATAACTCCGTGTGTGTGTGAAGTTTAATTTCGTTTTATATATTGTTAGGGTTTTCGTTGACGTACTTCATTTCAACCTAATTAGTTTTTAAAAGTTTGATTATTAATTAGTCTTGTGATTTTATAGCACACATACAAATAAATTGTTCGAATATGCTTCTTTTTATATATATATATTTTAAAAGATAGTACTGAATGATGATAAATTAGTGTCCCTTTTAACTTTTTTTTTTTTTTTTTTTTTTTTTTTTTTGTTAGAATAGTTTTGGATTGGGTAATTATCATACTTCATTTGACATTGTTGAAGTAGTAAACGAGTATAATCTCTTCTTGACTTCAGAGTTCAGAAAGAGAAGTTGGCGAATAACGCGACTGAGGGTTTATAGTTATTAGTATTGCTCATTTCACTTTAAGAATCTTAGTGTGGTCAATGTTGCAGGTGTTTTACATATTTATTTGGATCAAGCATCATGACGAAGTTGAGGAAGCTCAATCGTCCTACTGGACATCGTATGTCCATGCTCAGGTGTGTAATAGTTGCTTCAATAGACATTCTTTATAATCACGTGTGTCTCTGCTAAAAGCGTTCTGCTTCTTGTAGGACCATGGTCTCTCAGTTAGTGAAGCACGAAAGGATAGAAACTACTGTTGCCAAGGTAAACTAGCTTACTAGTCAACACATGCGGGCTTCGAGGACACAATCCAATGTTTCTTACTTAATAAATTCAATTATGTATGGGATAAATTTTATAGGCTATAGAGTCGGTATCTGTTTCATGTACCAATTTTGTTTTTAGATTGTTTTCGGTGTATTTGATACCACTTTCTGACCTTCAAGTGCAAAAAGAAGTTAATTTCTTTTACTTGTTATTGTTATAGGCAAAAGAAGTTCGTAGGCTTGCTGATAACATGGTGCAGCTTGGGAAAGAGGTGCGTGTAACCTGGAGTTTTCTTTAATTCGTATTCATTACATCACATACCTCGTGGATTGCAATAAAAATTTATTCAAAAGAAAATTATGAAATTTTCTTTTATGGGTCATTTTGAAAATAAATTATGTTTAAGCCCATTGTCATTATTACAAGTCATTAAGATAGCCCAGCTAACTTTTTCTGATCAGGTTGATTTTACGTGTTTTTATTTTGCTCATTGATTGATAAAACAGATGTTTAAATGGATAATTTTCGACTAATTAGGTGCAGTAGAGTAGTTTGTTTTGGGTAACCATGGTTTCCGACCACGGGGTTTGAGCTCACCGCCACAGACTCAAATTTTGGTAGCAGGAATTGAACTTGACGCCTCTCACATTTTGGTGATGATAGTAACAAGCCTAGTTTTATGGTATTTAATAGATGATCTAATTGGTGAAATAAGTTAGAGCTTCGAAAGAATCAGTGTGTTAATGTTTGGTTTGGTAAAGGCACTGCATGTCTAAAATTTGCTTGTGCCATAAACAGTTAAGGAATCCCGTCTTTTGTGTGCTATTTTTTGTATATTCTTTCCAGTTTCTTGCCTTTTATGCTTATGAAAATCCTGTGTTATTTTCAAGACCGAGTCTAAAAATACATTGCCGTCTGCGTTTGATCAAAACTTATCATGGCCAATCCCATATATTGCATTTAGCTTGGCTTAGCCAGGACATGATGGTAAAAATTGGACCTCCTAAATCTGATAAGATCTCGGATTGAAAGACTCCAGTGCCTTATTTCCACTCTGTCCTTTCACAGTTGTTAGTTTTGAAGAAGTTGCAATCCCTAAATGTGATATGTTTTGGAAAAGCCGCTTTCAATATGGAAGGCCCTGTTCACTAGATTTTTGTCTTCAGTTGCAATAACACAAGCACATGACAGTCTGTAATTTGAAATAGCACAAGCATAATAAAGTGAGTTTGTTGTGAAGGGAAATTAAATGGTCAATCCTGTTGCAAATATTTGGTTTGAAGTTCGAACCACAATCCCATTCATGGTTCCTAGGTTTGGTTCATTTTAATATGAGATGTGTATACTTCTACATTGTGCCTTATCTCATTGTGCAACAAGTTCCTTAGCTTATGCTGGACAATTTTGATTTGATCACTTGTCCCGAAAACTGATGTGTTAAAAGAAAGTGTAATAAATGTCAACCTTTTTTTCTTCTTTTTTCTGGTTTTAGAGATGTATATTCTTATTGTCTTTACTTGCATCTTCTCAGCAGCGGACTTCAGTTTTCTCTTGGAACGATTGTTTGTTTATTCTTTTCTTGGAAAGTACCCTTTTTTGTGCTCACCACTAGTTTTCAGTAAAATTTGCCATTGATAGTGAATCCCTTTCCCTATAGAACATTTGATACAAGGTAGAGGTGGCAATTTGTGTCCAAACTCAAAAAAATGGGCTAAATGGGCAAATTTTTAAAAGATTTGGGTGCATTTGGTCCACCTCTTTTTTTTGAAATGGTCATATATTGCCCATTTAGAAGTTAAATGGGTATAATGGACACATATTTTTCTCTCAATTGGAGAACATTAAATTGTTTTTAATATATTTAGCTACTTAAATATAAATGAGGTGCTACGTTTGAGGAATTTTTGTTGTTGTTTTAAGTCTTTTTTAAAGCGATTCGTATAACATGCGACCGTTTGGCCCGCGCCCGTTTAGCCCGTGCCCGTTTAGCCCGTACCCGTTTAGCCCATAGCCCGTTTAGCCCGTAGCCCGTGCCCGCCCGGCCCGCCCGTTTTGCCACCTCTAATACAAGGTATCAAGTGATAAGATTTCAGCTTTTGCATTGAACACTATGACTCCCCAATTTGTTTTGTCGCCTTACTGTTCCTCATATAGTTACATTAGTGTTTGGCTGATTCTGACATTCTGTTCTGTTCATCTTTATGTCCCCTTAGTG
The DNA here is from genome assembly GCA_014162995.1 of Artemisia annua. Taxonomy (NCBI): domain Eukaryota; kingdom Viridiplantae; phylum Streptophyta; class Magnoliopsida; order Asterales; family Asteraceae; genus Artemisia; species Artemisia annua. The sequence continues at coordinate 112,185 of LBNU01030286.1, read as the reverse complement.
CCATATTTTCCATATATATGCTTGCATGCTCCCATGTTTCTATGTCGGTATGCGTTTATGTCTTGGCACACTTGTATGTTTCTGCTTTATATGCTTTCTTTTTTGTCATTCTCTTTTCCATCCTCACACACGCCACACATAAAGTCTATTTGCTTGCACACACACACTTGCCGTCTTTGGAAGCAGTCCCTTTACCCTCGGGCAGGGGTGTGACTGTCTACATCTCACCTCCCTCATTACATCTCACCTTCCTCATACCTCACTCCGGCAGGATTGGGTATTGTTGTTGTTGTTGTTGTTGTTGTTTTGCCCATTTATTCATCAAATGAGTAAAAACTGTTATTGCTTTTTCTTACGTTCTACCAACTGTCATGTAACTATTACAGGGCACCCTTTGTGCTGCCAGGCGTGCTGCTGCCTTTGTGCGAGGAGATGACGTTATTCACAAGCTATTTACAGAGCTGGCTTACCGATACAAGTGAGCTTCATATCTCTTATATGTCAAGTTTTTCACTCAATGTCAACCGTTGTTTAAACGGTATACTCTTTCTGCAGAGATCGGGCAGGAGGATATACCAGAGTACTTAGGACTAGGATAAGAGTTGGTGATGCTGCAGAAATGGCGTATATAGAGTATGTTTTTTCTTGTTACTTTGTCTTTAAATCCAAATCCCTTGATGTTAGTTTGTTTGCTTGTTCTTTTATCTTTCCTGTTGGTCTTTTTTTATTTTAAATAACAACACCAGATAAGGAGAAGAGAAGCTTAATTAATAAATTATTAGAAATCTACGATTAATAAAATCATGAATGTGGCTATTTTGAAGTAATAGACTGATATGAGTTTACGAAGCAGAACTTAAAAGCTTCATAAAGCATAAGTCTAGTTATAAGTCTATATAGACACACAAAACACGCTTCTATATTCTCAAACTCTCAAAGTTATAGGACCACAAAATCCAGGCTTCCACATATTGTGCACCTTGTATCATTACCAGTTTACCACATGGTCTGGTTCAATGAGGCAAACTGTGTAGATCAATTAAGTTTAGAGGTGGCAAATTGAGTAGGTCGGGCATGTTGTGTAACAGATAACTTTTAGGCACATGTCAATAAAGGTCAGGTTGATCCATCTCTTTTTCCAACTCTTTTAGGATTTAGTAATTGGTTATATGTCAAATATGATTAGTATCAGAATTTATCTAAATACAACAGTTTATGCTGCATTGTCGCTGTAAGCATTTGAATTGCACCTTAGGTGACTTTTGACATGTTCAGCCCATTTGACCCGTTTTCTTGTTAATACAAACTAGTTACTTGTTTAATTTGTACCATTAAAGGTTAACCTGCTCCAGCCCGTTTTCATATGGATGTGTTGAGATTGCCATACCTATTTAAATTGCTAATGGTAGCCCCTTGTCAGGAGTTCAGGACAAGGAGCTCTTTTCTCTTCCTCATAGTTTTATCGGCTTATAAAGATTTTATTGTTATTTTCTTTAAAATTTTTATTTTGATGAAGCATCTTTCTTTATTTGCCAACAGGTTCATAGACAGAGAAAACGAGCTTAGACAATCGAAACCCCCAACACCACAACCAGCTCAACGACCACCGTTGGATCCCTGGACAAGATCTCAGCTTAGCAAGAGTTTTGCATCTCCTAAAGAAGTTAAAAGCTCTGAGGCGGAGGATTAAAACCTTTTTCTCACTGAGAAGATCCCTTCTTAAAGGAATAAAAAAGGTATTTAGAAAGATTGGCAAAGATGCTATTGAACTTCTTCTAGAACGCTATTCAGAGTTTGTAGTGCGTATTATGGCATTAGAATGTTTAATTTTGCTTGGCAGCTGAGTCGACTTCTGTAAACAAGTTTCATGAATCCAGTTTTCCTCATTGTTCAGAAGGGAGGATCTCAAATCTATAGTATGATCATAAATTATGTTGGAATTCTGAATCCCATGAATACTTATGTTTGATAAGAATTTAAGAAACCACTAGAATTTCTTTTTCGCAACATGCATCTCGAGTATTAGTTATTGGAGATAGCGTTGCAAAAGAGCAAATTCTTGTTGAGCACGGGTACAAGTGAAATTGCGATTACAATAGCTTGATTTGAACTATTGTCAAGCTTTTCAAGTTTGTATGAAATGGTTAATGTGTATAAACTATTGGTGGAAAATTGGTGGATGGTTTTGGATGCAGCTTCTTTCAGTGAACATGGCTATTATGTCTACTTTCTAGCATATGAACTCTCCGATGATGCATATTTTGAGCTTTAACCTAACAATTGAGGTCCTAGTTCAGTCATTTTCGGACCAAATTTTGGAACTCGTGCATTGTAAATAACTAAATATCCGTGGAGGTTCTCGAAACAAAGCTACATTTGAACTATATTTGAACTACATTTGAACTATAACGTTAATAGCCACTAGGCATCGTGAAATGACTGTCGTTCATGATCTTGAAGGCAAGATGTGACCAGCATATGTAGGCTAAATTATTCCTTGTCAAAGCCGTATGGACCCAATCGAACATGACCTATTAGTTGCCATAGCTTATGCATGTGTACATTTGTGCATGCATGCAGTGGCGGAGCTTGAAGGTTGAAGCTAAGCATTAGTCAACTTCTCGAAAGAATTAGATGTTGTTATTAGACCTCAGTAAGAAACATTTTAAAATAACGTAAACTTGCAAAACGAATGGCAAATTGTTTGGCAAATTCTTGATTCTTCAATTCCAAAGTTAAAAGACATAAATACTAAAATATATAAAAGTTTAATTCTAGAGTACTTGTACATTTGTTTCTTTCCTAGTGTCACTGATGGCGAGGGACAGGAGTTGGGTTTCGAGTCTTTGGGCTCGATTCAAGGTGAAAGTGGCTAAACGAGACATGGGCTTTTAACCCGGAGACCGGCCCAGTGAATCCTCCCTTGGAGCCGGGCTCCTTGTAGGGTTTTATTCGGTTTCTTTTGTTCTTGTTATTTATTATATAAAGACATCTTAGCTTGTTTTAAAAGTACGTTGAGTTTTAATAAAGATCAGTATTTGGAGGTTATTCCAAAGTTTTCTAGGGTTGGTAATTGGCTCTAGGGTTTCAATCAAACATTGGTAATTGGTGTTTGATCTTTGTTAATCGTTGGTAATTGGCGATTAATGTTTATTCCGGTTTAATTCTAACGTTGGTAATTGACATTAGGGTTTTATCTTTCCGCTACGCTATCAAGTGGTATCAAGAGACCAGGAAATCTCAGGATGTCGGAACACGGGGCTGCCCTTGATCCTCGCGATGTCGAGATTGCACGGCTTCGAGCACAGGTTCGAGAACTTCAGATAAATCCGTTTCACAGGTACGAAAGGCAATACACGAATACGCAAAGTGAGTCCGAAGTTCATGAAGAAGACGACGAGTATAGTAATCCTTTTCATCGCCGTCGTTCACCATCACAACACAGGCGTCATCGCACACCACCATAACCACGGGCTATCGATCCACTTAGGTCATTGGGTTTTCGCATGGAGATACCAGAATTTGCTGGAGGGGTACAACCAGATGAATTTATTGATTGGATCCATACGGTGGAACGTGTTTTTGATTTGAAAGAGGTACCCGATTCTTTAAAAGTTAAATTAGTGGCAGTTAAGTTAAAGAAACATGCATCACTTTGGTGGGAACATTTGAAACGTAAACGAGCACAGGAACGTAAACACAAAATTGACTCGTGGGATAAGATGAAAAGGTTATTGCACAAAAAGTTTTTGCCAGTTAATCATAGGCAAGATGCGTTTTTGGAGTATCACGCTTTGAAGCAAGGGACGTTAACAGTGGCAGAATATATTCTAGAATTTGAAAGACTACGCATGCGGTGTGGTACCGACGAAGAGGAAGAACAAGTTATTGCAAGGTTTTTGGGTTGTCTACGATCAGATTTAGCAGACGCGGTACAACTAACACAATATTATTCATTTGATGATGTTTGCAGATTAGCATCTCGCGTTGAAAAACAGCTCAAGGCTCGTGGTCGGTTCACTACTTCACGGCCCAATCAAAGTCGTGTGTTGCCAACTGGGGACGCAAGCTCTTCAACACAACTGAAGGTGGCCGAACCAATTACCACAACGCCGGCATCAAAACCAAATCCGGGGGCGATACGATGTTATAAATGCCATGGGTTGGGTCACTTAAAGAAAGATTGTCCAAATACACAAATGGTTGTTTTTGCGGACGATAACGAGATCCCTTCTGATGTTCGTTACGATGATGATTCAGAGGTTGAAGGTGAAGTTCTTTACCCAGACCGTGGAGAGGCTTTGATTTCACAACGGGTTCTTAGTGCTTCTATGGCCATTGACGAGGACGANGTAATTGACATTAGGGTTTTATCTTTCCGCTACGCTATCAAGTGGTATCAAGAGACCAGGAAATCTCAGGATGTCGGAACACGGGGCTGCCCTTGATCCTCGCGATGTCGAGATTGCACGGCTTCGAGCACAGGTTCGAGAACTTCAGATAAATCCGTTTCACAGGTACGAAAGGCAATACACGAATACGCAAAGTGAGTCCGAAGTTCATGAAGAAGACGACGAGTATAGTAATCCTTTTCATCGCCGTCGTTCACCATCACAACACAGGCGTCATCGCACACCACCATAACCACGGGCTATCGATCCACTTAGGTCATTGGGTTTTCGCATGGAGATACCAGAATTTGCTGGAGGGGTACAACCAGATGAATTTATTGATTGGATCCATACGGTGGAACGTGTTTTTGATTTGAAAGAGGTACCCGATTCTTTAAAAGTTAAATTAGTGGCAGTTAAGTTAAAGAAACATGCATCACTTTGGTGGGAACATTTGAAACGTAAACGAGCACAGGAACGTAAACACAAAATTGACTCGTGGGATAAGATGAAAAGGTTATTGCACAAAAAGTTTTTGCCAGTTAATCATAGGCAAGATGCGTTTTTGGAGTATCACGCTTTGAAGCAAGGGACGTTAACAGTGGCAGAATATATTCTAGAATTTGAAAGACTACGCATGCGGTGTGGTACCGACGAAGAGGAAGAACGAGTTATTGCAAGGTTTTTGGGTGGTCTACGATCAGATATAGCAGACACGGTACAACTAACACAATATTATTCATTTGATGATGTTTGCAGATTAGCATCTCGCGTTGAAAAACAGCTCAAGGCTCGTGGTCGGTTCACTACTTCACGGCCCAATCAAAGCCGTGTGTTGCCAACTGGGGACGCAAGCTCTTCAACACCACTGAAGGTGGCCGAACCAATTACCACAACGCCGGCATCAAAACCAAATCCGGGGGCGATACGATGTTATAAATGCCATGGGTTGGGTCACTTAAAGAAAGATTGTCCAAATACACAAATAGTTGTTTTTGCGGACGATAACGAGATCCCTTCTGATGTTCGTTACGATGATGATTCAGAGGTTGAAGGTGAAGTTCTTTACCCAGACCGTGGAGAGGCTTTGATTTCACAACGGGTTCTTAGTGCTTCTATGGCCATTGACGAGGACGATACTACGTGGTTACGTCATAATATTTTTCGCACCAAGTGTACAATGAAGGGTAAAGTATGTGATATTGTTATTGATGGGGGCAGCTGTGATAATATGCTCACGGTGTCTGCAGTTGAAAAGTTGGGGCTGACCTTGCACAACCACCCTGATCCGTACCAGTTAACCTGGTTAAAGAAAGGTAATTTGATTAAAGTTACACATCGTTGTTTAGTGTCTTTCTCTATCGGAAATAAATATACAGATGAAGTTTGGTGTGAGGTTATCCCGATGGATGCTTGTCATATTCTTTTGGGACGACCGTGGTTGTATGATCGACGGGTAAAACATGATGGTTTTCGAAACACATATAGTTTTCGAAAGGATGGCTTGAGTATTACGTTAGCACCCTTTAATCCAAAAGAAACACAAACCGAGGCATTAATACTATCTAAGTCCGAGTTTTTGAGTTGTGCGATGTATCCTAAACAAGCATGGATATTCAGTTTGGTGGTTTTCGAAGAAAACCCATCCGCGCCGGCCCCACCGCCGGTTATCCAGTCGCTTTTGACCGAGTTCAGCGACCTTTTCCCAGATGATATTCCGTCTGGTTTGCCACAAGAACGTGACATTCAGCATTGTATTGATTTTCAGCCAGGGGCGAGCATTCCAAACAAACCGGCTTATAGGATGAACCCGAAAGATTATCAGGAACTCCATAAACAAGTTTCTGAGTTACTCGACAAAGGTTTTATACGTGAAAGCAAAAGTCCTTGTGCCGTTCCAGCTATCTTGGTACCTAAACCTGGAGGTAAGTATCGTATGTGTATTGATAGTCGTGTTGTTAATAAAATCACTGTGAAATATCGCTTTCCTATTCCACGTTTTGAGGACCTGATTGATCAGTTACATGGTTCCCAAATCTTTTCCAAAATTGACCTTCGCAGTGGGTATCACCAGATTCGTATGCGACCGGGGGATGAATGGAAAACAGCTTTTAAGACTCGCGATGGGTTGTATGAGTGGATGGTTATGCCCTTTGGTTTGTCTAATGCGCCGAGTACGTTTATGCGCCTCATGAACCATGTTTTTCGTGACTTGATAGGTTCTTGTGTGGTCATTTATTTCGACGATATTCTCGTGTTTAGTCAGAATTTGGAACAACATCAAGCACATCTTCGTTTGGTCTTTGCGATCTTACGAACACAAAAGTTGTTTGCAAACGCAAAAAAAATGCCATTTTCTTGCACGTGAAATTGTTTTCTTGGGTTATCTTATTTCTGGTGCGGGTATTCGAATGGATGAAAACAAGGTTTCGACTATCACTACTTGGCCGACTCCCACTACCTTACATGATATTCGAAGTTTTCATGGGCTTGCTTCTTTTTATCGGCGTTTTATTCGCAATTTTAGTTCCATTGTTGCGCCAGTGACTGAATTGCTCAAACGCTCGAAGTTTTCTTGGACGACCGAAGCTCAAAAGGCCTTTGATGAGCTTAAACGGTTGGTTACACAGGCGCCGATCCTTGCTCTTCCAAATTTTGATAATGCTTTTCAAGTTGAATGTGATGCTTCAGGGATTGGTATTGGTGGCGTTTTAAGTCAAGGAGGGCGTCCAATAGCTTATTTTAGTGAGAAATTAAATGAAGTTCGACAACGCTATAGTACTTATGATAAGGAGTTTTATGCTATAGTTCGAAGTCTTGAATATTGGCGCCATTATTTGTTACCCAATGACTTTGTTTTGTTTTCCGATCATCAAGCGTTGAAGTATATACAGGGGCAAGCCAAGTTGAATCCTCGACATGCCAAGTGGGTTGAAGTTTTACAGGCTTATTCTTTCACCATCCGACATAAAGCTGGTACTGCAAATTCGGTGGCTGATGCACTTAGTCGTCGTCCATCACTTCTTTCTAGTGTTAATATCCATGTTCCCGGGCTTGATTCGTGGAAGCATTTATATGTTGATGATCCCGACTTTGGGGTTGCTTGGCGGAATACCAGTACATCCGTGTGGGGACGGTTTACAAAAAAAAAAAAAAAAAAAAAAAAAAAAAAAAAAAAATGAGTCACTAAATGGATAACTATAACTGTATTAATAAGGATTTTTTTTGGAAAGAAACAAGATATGTGTGAACAAAACCAAAAAATGTACCTGTGTGCTCCTTACACCTCTGTGACCGATAGCGTAGCGGAAAGATAAAACCCTAATGTCAATTACCAACGTTAGAATTAAACCGGAATAAACATTAATCGCCAATTACCAACGATTAACAAAGATCAAACACCAATTACCAATGTTTGATTGAAACCCTAGAGCCAATTACCAACCCTAGAAAACTTTGGAATAACCTCCAAATACTGATCTTTATTAAAACTCAACGTACTTTTAAAACAAGCTAAGATGTCTTTATATAATAAATAACAAGAACAAAAGAAACCGAATAAAACCCTACA
>LBNU01030286.1:93018-103419 GCA_014162995.1 Artemisia annua | reverse complement strand
GGGGGGGGGGGGGGGTGGCACAACCTCTTCCTGCCCTCACTATGTTCCGCCCCTGCATGCATGTGAGTATCAGGGGTTCCATTGGTTTACACTACTTACGTAAAGAAAGAGCGGTAACATCTTTGATGAAGTAGTATTGACATAATGTCTTCTTAAGTAAAAGGGTAAGATTTTCCATAGTTCATGTTATCTGGTAAGACGAGTCTTTTGTCTCAGATGTAAACCGCCAAAAGAAGGCATCTATGTGACCGTTTTTTACCACCAAACAATTTTGGTTGTGATTTGTGAACATAACACCTTTTTAAGTCATGTATCAAAGAGTCATTCATATAAACATAATTCAGTTTTCTAACTACAAAACTTTAAATGTGTATGTGTTAGGTGTATTAAAATATAAATCAAACAGCTCGAAAGTGTGAAACTAATATTCAATGTAAAATCCTAGAGTTTATAATTTTTTTGGGTAAGAGGGTGAAAGATGCTATAATCTATGCATTTTGATTGATGATAATTCGTTATTGATCATTATGATTATATTATAGAAAGTAAACGTAGTAAAGTATTTGTGTTAACTGCATAAAATAATGAAATACATAATTAACAAAGCTAATACGAATTTTGAGAAAATCATATCTATGTATAATTGATGTTGAATAAAGAAAATAANTTTTTTTTTTTTTTTTTTTTTTTTTTTTTTTTTTTTTTTTTTTTTTTTTTTTTTTTTTTTTTTTTTTTTAACAGTAGAAAATGTATAACAGCGTTAATATATGTGCGCAATTCTTTTATGATGGATTTGTAGCAAGTGAGAGCAAGAAAAATTAATGGTTTAAATTTTAGTTAAAATTATTTAAATTATTCAATATATTGCATTATTTTTTTATAAATAAATATTTTTTAATTTAATTTTTTTTTGGAACATGTTTTTTAATTTAACGACATTACTTATTTTTTTAACTTGATCTAATTAAATTTGTTTTCTATTGAAGTAAAATCCAAAACACCCTTCTAGGTAGGAATGGCGATAGGGAACTGGGCGATAATAGCTCCTCCGGGGGTGGGGGCATCCCCATCTCCAAACCCGGTTAAAAAAAGCATCCCCAAACCCGCTCCAATCCTCATTGAGATCTTATCAGGACATCCCGTTGGGGCGAGATGCTCCCCCAAACCCGCCCCATTCCCCATTAGGGTCTTATCGGGTTGTCCTTTTTGAGCGTGATGCTCCATCATACTCGTGTCGTTCCACGTGTATTCTTATTTTTACACTATTAACAATATGATTTTACGGAATAACTTAAAGAATCGAGAATCCATTAATAATATATTAAACATTGGAATAAATCACAACATTTTTATAATATTATGACACAAAACAAGCTTTTATGATCACATTTTGAAATGTTACAAAGATAAAGTTTAACAAAAATTAGAGAATTATATTTAGTACGTAAATACTATCACAATATTTTAGGTATATCGATATNTTAAAGAATCGAGAATCCATTAATAATATATTAAACATTGGAATAAATCACAACATTTTTATAATATTATGACACAAAACAAGCTTTTATGATCACATTTTGAAATGTTACAAAGATAAAGTTTAACAAAAATTAGAGAATTATATTTAGTACGTAAATACTATCACAATATTTTAGGTATATCGATATATGTATATGTTTCGGGGAGAAGCAGGGCGGGCGGGGATAGTGTGCCCCGTTCCCGGCCCAAACCAGATAAGGCCCCAAAACCCACCCCGAAACCCGATAAGCATGCCCCATGAGTTTGGGTTTCGGTTTCCCCGTCGGGTTCGGGTTTTTTTTTACGTCCCTACTTCCAGAAAACTGTAAAAACCACTAGTAAAAAGTAAGCCTGGGCAATCGAAACCCGATCCAAGACCCGAGAGACAAGTGCCAGATGTAAGTAAGATCTCGTTATTTCTCTTCTTCCTTCCTCCCACTATTTGATCAATCATCATCATCATCATTTTATCACACACACATTCAAGCCGATCTGAATAAAGAATGGCGACCAGATACTGGATCGTATCACTTCCTGTTCAATCCACCACCTCATCATCTGCTCTTTGGACTCGATTACAAGAACAAATCTCTAAAAACTCATTCGATACTCCTCTTTACAGGGTAAATTATAATCACAATCACAATGACGTCACTATTTTTAACTTTTTGGTATTATATAAATAATCGATTCATTTTTGCAGTTTAATATCCCGAATTTACGCGTTGGAACGCTCGATTCACTTCTAGCACTCAGCGATGACTTACTCAAGGTTTTCATTTGTTTATATTAGTTTGTTTAATTTGTGTTAATTAATTTTGATCTAGTTTTCTGTTTTTATTTAATTCATGTGATTGTGATTGTGTTATAATTTTGATCTAAAGGTGTTGCCACATCAGCGTAACATGATCTCTAAACTGATTTTACCACATTTTACCTGTCACGCGTTGTACTGAAAATTAGGACGTATTTCTTTCTTTCTTTTTAAAAAGAGATTCATAATCACAATGCTGCCCCGGTAACTTTGAGGAAGTGTTGTGCTAACGCGTGTTAACTTCAACCATACCATGATGGCATGATCTCTAGTCTAACTGATTCAGTCGTCAAAAGAACACTGAACCACACGTAACATTGTAACATTGCGAACTCGGACCTACTAAAACATACACATACAGTTATTGTTTGTATTATTTAGTTCTAAAAAGACACATATAATCACAACGTTGAAGCGCTTTTTCAACTTTGGCCTTACCAACGACAACAGTAGCACCAAAGGACTTGTAGCCCAATGTTCACCATCCAAATGGTTGTGGGTTCAACTCCACATGTGGGACAGATTTGTGGCGTACATATTGTGAGATAGTTAATTGCCATTTGAAAAAAAAAAAAAAAAAAAAGGAGGTAGGATGTAGACCGTCACACCTATATTTGAAGGTAGAGGGACTGCTTTTAGAAAGACCTTTGACCTTACCGTGATATCTAAACTTATTCAATTTTGTGACTATGCGTGTGAAATTTGCTAGGTTATTGAGCTAGTTTTGTGGTTTGATTGCAATGGATTGAATTGATGTGATTGTTTGTGTGTGTTTATACCAAGTTGTGTTTTGATTAGAAGCTGAATAACTGATTTAAATTGATGGATTTTTTTTATGTGTGTGTGTAGTCGAATACGTTTATTGAAGGGTGTTCGCATAAGATAAGGAGACAGATTGAGGATTTGGAGAAGGTGTCTGGGGTAAACAGTAGCTCGTTGACTGTTGATGGCATTCCCGTGGATTCCTATCTTACCAAGTAATGTTGATTTATTACTTTGATATTTGTGGATTTTGGTAACGTTGAAGGTTTATGTGTTTTGATATGCTGGATTTTGTGATTGTAGATTTGTGTGGGATGAGGCGAAGTATCCAACTATGTCTCCGCTTAAGGAGATTGTGGATGGTATTCATGTGCAGGTGGCGAAGATAGATGATGATCTTAAGGTATTATTATGTGCTATCTCTTGTTATTACATTCTTTGTTAGTATAATTTGGTGTATGTGATTTCTTCCTAAATACTAGTATATGCAATAGACGATGTTCTGTTTACTTTCGACCCTAGATTCACTTGTTAAGATAAGCTAAGATTTGATCCTTGGGGTGAAGATATATGTGCTTATTTACACTGGAAGAGATAATATATACAAGTACGCTGGACACCCACAAGCAGTCCTTTTTGACGAAGTTGGAGGAACCTTTTAGTCGAACATTGTGCATTGGATTAAACATGCCCCATTTTTGATTCATCTAGTTTTAGTGGATACTTAAGAATTCAGATCACATTTGCAATTGAGGAGAGTAGCAAATACTTTATAGATTATAAACCATTTCCTATCTGTGTTACTAATACTTCACTAAATGCATGACATATCGATCTATTGGCAGAGTTAGTACAAGCTCTTACATTTTGTATTAGTATTATGAAGCTATTTTCTTGAAAAAAGCTATTTCTTACCATATGCCATTATACCATAATTATTCGCATATCCTGTTATGTTTATCGAATTGCTGAGCTTCAGAATATCTAGATTCTAGAATCTATTTCTTTCTTGCAAAAATCAGCCCTACCTATATGCAGAAGCTACCATGGGAAAGCTGTACATTGCATTAAAGCTAGAGTGAAGATGCATTGTAGCTAGAATTCTAGATAACCTTGTCAATGGAAAATTCTAGTTGATTGTGCCATAAATTTTGGAAAATCAATTTCCATTGTTATATATTATTTAGTTAACAGCTGATACTTCTACAACCATCATAGTATGGAACAGGCACAAACTTCAGTCAGAAATCAAACTATTGATGCATGTCTAATGATGATTGGATCGATAATTCAATGATTCTGATAAAGATAACCCTTAGGGCTGTCTTTTAGGTGTTAAGAAATGCGTTAATGACTTGTACCTTAAATAGTAACCATCCACCCCCTGAATTTAACTTCTCCCAACCAACATAATGTACCAAATACATATTTTTGTGTCTTAAACATAGCCCTAAGGGGGCTGTCTTTATCAATTCCCATTATTCAATCCTATTGATCTAAGTGCATATATGACTGGCAATCACCTAAACTGGTGTACCTGGTCGCAAATAAGTTGAAAGAAAATAATGTTTTGCATTGAAAGTAAGAATGTGGTTACATAATGGATAAATTTTGGAGTGAGCTAGATTGGTTGACCGAAAAGAAAGTAGCAACAGTTACACCACATGCCGACATGTATACGACTACTTTTTATTTGGAGATACCATACTCAGCATCAGCGGGCAGCTTGTTTATCACATGGATGTAATTCTGATAGTTTCTAATATTCAATTGTTATCAGGGTTGACCTCCCTTGCAGTAGTAATAAAAACACTTTTCTCCTAGATGACCTGATTACCATTTGATGATATGTTACAATATTACATAGATTGCTCATTATCATCATTATCTGGAATACTATCCCAGTTTGAAATATACCCATTTCTTTATGGTAAAACTAATACTTGCTTGATCGTATGTATACATGAAGTATATGGGTGTGTGTATTTTAGTTATGTACTCAATTGTGTTTTTGCTATCTTTCATATGAGCTGGAGCTTGCCTTGATTATAGTTTGTTTTTGTTACCTGCACTGTAACAGATTCGTATTGCCGAGTATAACAATGTTCGCAGCCAACTCAATGCAATTAACCGAAAGCAGACTGGAAGGTAAATAAATTTTAATGTCTATTATTGAACTTTGAATTACTGATTAGTAATGAGCAAAAGGTTGTACTTGAAACCAATATCAAAGTTCTTTCGTTCACAATTAAACATTTTTATAAGGAAAACAATGCTCTTATCATATTTTGGTTGTTCATTAAGTTTCTATTGCAACTCTGATAATGCGCCTGACCTGACTTAACCAATTTTCTAGTTTGGCTGTTCGTGATCTTTCCAATTTAGTGTCACCCGAGGATCTTGTCAATTCAGAACATTTGGTTACACTCATTGCTGTTGTTCCCAAGTATTCACAGAAGGATTGGTTGTCAAGCTATGAGACTCTGACGACTTATGTGGTAAGGCCGATATTCTTGTTTATGTGTATGATATCTGTTGTTGATACCCATGATCTTTAATGTCTATAATGGAGTATTTTAATTTGCTGAGGGCTAGTCTTAACAATATGGACAACATCTTCTTCCTAATATTCCAGGACCCACATCCCCCCCTCAGGGATTGTGTTTCTATTTTACAACCTTAACATCATCTTGTACAGTCTATCAGCTTTCAGTCTGATTAGACATTCAATTTATGCTAACAGAAACCTAGGGTTTGAGCTTTACAATCCTGAGTTCTATAATGTAAAGAACCTAAGGCTGAGCTTCACAATCCTGGCTATCTCTGTTTTCTATCTACTTGATAATCCACTTTTTAGTAATTTTGGGTATTATTTCTCTTATGGGTTGATATGTATTGGAGCCTTGCTATTTTGATGTATATTACTTAGAGGTGGCAAACTTGATAGGTCAGATAGGCTGGATAACAGTCAAAATGGGCAACTATTTGTATGGGTTGAGCCCAATGCTATTTTCCCAAAGTTTTTAGTTTACAATGACTAAGTATTTGGATATTTTATATTTTAAGTTCTTATTGGCTTATTGCATATTTTAAAAGAAATAAACACTTTTAAAGTATTTGGATGGCTAGGTGCTTATCGGCTTTGTTTAGTTTTGAAGGAAATAAGCACATGCAGAGGTGCATGGAAGCCATAAGCACTTCAAATATATCCAATCTGAAATACCCTCTAAGCAGTTTGCCAAATCTGATTCCAAAGTATTATACTGTATTATTGATTAAGCACATTTAACCAGTTTCCGATGAGCTGACCTTTTCTTTTTGCTTTACTCATTTGAACTGTTAAAGATAAGACATAGCTCAAACTATCCATTTATAAGTATATGGATCAGAATTTCCATTTGTACTATTACTTTTCATAGTTTCAGTAGGAATAAAGGATTTCATTCCTGCAATTCCACCCTTTGATTTAGCTAATTGTTTTAGGTCCCCAGATCTTCCAAGAACCTACATGAAGATAACGAATACGCTATCTATACAGTGACATTATTCAACCGCGATGCTGACAATTTCCGAACCAAGGCACGCGAAAGAGGGTTTCAAGTGAGTTTCTCATCCAGTAGTTTGTTTGTTTGTAACCAAACACTGAAGTTGGATTCGAAAATTTACAAAGATGTTAGCTAAAAACTCTTGTTTTGTCATTGTGGTAAAATCAAAACAACAAAAATTATCTATGAAACATCTAGTTGTTTTCTAGGACTCCTATAGAGTGTTAATATCTAATTTGTTGTTCAGATTCGCGATTTTGAATATAATTCAGAAACTCAAGAGAGCAGAAAGCAAGAGCTTGAAAAACTGATGCAAGATCAAGAATCCCTGAGAAGCTCTCTTTTGAATTGGTGTTATACTAGTTATGGAGAGGTACTTTTATCAAACCTGAATAGAAATTGGTGTTAAACTTTTCTTTTTTTTTTATTCATGTTTAAGTAGGTGTCATATAGATATGAATATATGATATATGTGAGGTTTTGGGGATATAGGGTCTCATCCATCCCCAAATTGGAAAGTGGGTGGACAATGCCTAATTTGTTGCAACCAGTTGTTTAAGTGGTTTTGTGGTACTTATGTATCAATACTATGTATCTGTTATCATCCAGTAAAAGTCTTCTATGTTATTCAACAATGTTTTATTTCACATTAGGGAAAAACAAGTATAGGTGTTAATTTATATATATTTTAAATTTGACCAAATGAATATCTATGTATATATTTGTAACAGTGACCATTAACATGCTCCCCCTTTGGCTATTTTGGTTTAAATTTAAATCAGTTTTGTGGTCATTAAGTTAGTAGTTTTCCTTTCTCCTTGACTGTCTAACTAAATGTTTACTAACTCCTGGTGAACTGCATTAACCCTGCAGGTTTTCACTTCCTGGATGCATTTTTGTGCTGTACGTCTATTTGCTGAGAGCATTTTGAGATACGGATTGCCACCATCATTTCTGGTAATAAAATTGCGCATCTTCTACACCCTCTCCACCCCTGGCAGGGAGGAGATGGATGAGATGATTCCCTTTACCCTGCTAAAAAGTTTTGCGTCTATTTATATATTCTAATAACTACTTAGTGTGTTAAATGTTCTTAAAAAAACAATTTTATTACAATAATAATCTAAGTCTTTCAATAACCAGGTTTGCTTAAAAATAGACTTTTATGACCTTCAGCTTGTTCCCTTTTAACTTAAAATTAGCTCAAGTAGACCCATGGATAATCAAATGGCTCACAAGTCTGACCCATAGTTTGCACCAACCGCTTTAAACAGAAACATCTCGTCAGCAGGCTGGTTCTTTTTGCCTATATTTAGAAAATTTGGTACCTTGTCATGTCCTGTCAAAACCAATTGAAACTGAATACAGGCCGAGTTTCTTTATTTAATTTTTTTTACCCAAAAATATTCTTAAGTTGTGTGTGTCATGTTTCTACCATGATGCACTAGAACACATTTGCGCTTCTTAGATTAGTAAATAAGGTGAATATAGAAGTGTAAATGTGTAATACCTTCAAACTCGCTTAATACCTTTGAACTCAGTTCAAGGCGAGGTCTTGAATCGAAGTACTAAAAAATAGAATCCAAGATCATTGGTCTGGATCTTGTTTCGATTTTATTCCGTTTTGACAGAGACGAAAATCTCAGCCCATTTATTTAGGTCATGCTTTGCCTCTAATGGGCCAAATAAGTCTTTCAAAAAGTTGGTCAAAATAGGAACAGGTTCAACGTGTCAAATGTGCCAAAGTCATCTTAAATTTATACAAATTGCTTAAAACCATCAAAATTCGTTTTTATATCAAATTTCAGATTATTATTGTAATAATATAGTTTTTCAATCATCATAAAAACACTAATTATATGTAATAATAAAAAGACAAAAATAAGTGTGTACGATTATGTTATTCATTTCGGTTTGGCAATGACGTCCAAATCTTTCCATTACCATTTGCTGGTTTCCGTCATAGTTCTTACATTTGATTTCAGTCGGTCGTGCTCTCACCATCCGTGAAGAGTGAGAAGAAAGTACGCTCGATCCTAGAATCTGTATCTGACAGTTCGAACAGGTAAGTCCCAACACTTCATCATCTCACTGGTTGAAATTATATTTCTTTTTCTCCTAGAATAAACGACACCGAGATTTAGTGCACATTTGACTTTTAAATGTTGTTTTATTTTCTTAACTATATAATTAAGTCTCATTACATAGTGTAAAGAAACCAATAATTGTACCTCTTAGTCAATAAACCCTCATCTATATTGAATTATCAATTGAAAGGAAAAAACCTATTTTACTTCTGTTGTTAACTAGGATAAGACAATGACTGCATTGTGCATGTGGTACCCTATCCCTTGAGGATAATCAAATGGACCAGTCTAGGATATTTGTCTTTCTAGGGCTACAAATTGCATTCAGGATATGGGTGATAGTGTTGTAACATTAAAACCTCTGAATGTATTGGATTATACATCAGTCGACATTGTCACTTGAATAAAGACGGAAAAAAAGGAATGGGAGCTTCTTAAATGACATGTGTATATTTTATCTGTTATGATCCATCTGATCTAACTGCTATTGCAAGTAATGGTTTTCTCATAATTACGTATTCTCATGCAGCACGTTCTGGAAGACGGAAGATGATGGAAACATGGGCAGCTTGGGTGGTGAGGCCGATGCTCATCCTTATGTCTCTTTCACCATTAATCTTATATGAGCCTTGTGTTGTGCGGGTGCCAAATGCTGAATATTTTCAGTTTATTTATAAGAATAATTTCAACCTTTGTATTTTAAGGTGTATTTATCGGATTTTAGATATTAAGTGTATTTTGCTTGATCGGGAGATTTTTTTGTTATCTTATTCTTTCACGTTGTTTTGAGAGACTTTGAGAGGGTCATTGGTTATTTGGAAAGTGGTGTAATAATCTTTGATTTGATTGTGTTTGATGACCATATGTATAAATATGATCTCGGAATAAGGTTTATGGCTATACTTGGAAAGTTTATCTATATATAAAGAGTGAATATCATTGTTGAAATCTTTGTATCTTAAAATTATTTTAAATTAACGTAGTTCTAAGTTATCTCTAAATATCTTTTAATACACTTTAAGCTCGACTAAAATTAAACTTGTCAATTTTTTAAAATCTCAAGTTATGTTAATTTAAAAAAATGCAGGTTTTGCATCAAAAGTTGAACTAGAATCATGATTTCAAAAGTAAAATTGTTTGTCGATATAAAGCGTCGCTTTGCGCGGGTAAACATCATTGATATAAAGTTGTGAATAGATAAGAATGTCATTTATATCACGAGCCAAACCATTTACGTGCGGGTTTACTCTAATTAAATATTCGATCGTACTCATTTGTCTTTCTTACTCTTGATTTGATAAGCCCACCTAAGTTGATTACTGTATTATTTTTGCTTACTAAAGTACTACAAAACATAATTATTACAGGTTAATATGTGAAACGTGAATAGTTAATCAGAGGCACTTTATTTTGCATACTTTAATTTTTGTGCATACCAAGGGACAAATCCCCACCATCCATCCACTTTGATCTAATGATGGAGATTAACCTAAGATTAAAGAGGAAACCTAAGTCCATGTTTTTTTCCCCCTTTTTCTTTGTCTTTTTATTATTCATTTTTTTCTCTTTCTTTCTTTTTATTTTCTTTCTTTCTTTTTTTTTTCTTTCTTTTATTTTCACGCTCGTTTTTTTTTTTCTTCTTTTTTATTCATTTTTTTTTCACGCCTGATTG
>LBNU01030286.1:73594-84438 GCA_014162995.1 Artemisia annua | reverse complement strand
AAAAAAAAAAAAAAAAAAAAAAAAAAAAAAAAAAAAAAAAAAAAAAACAGTTAAACTGTAATGTTAAAATGATTATCCATATCCAAAAAACTTTGTGATTCTTAGATCGCCTAGCAACAATACAATACCAATGTGTCAAACTCTCTAACTCAAGAGCTTCATGTTATCACAATGTATGACCCGGGCACTTACTTAGACAACTCAAGGTGTGAATAACTAATTTTTAGTTCGACATCCACGTTAAATATTCCTAGTAAATTAATAAGATCATGTTGAGTTGTTGGTCGGTGCTAAAACTTTGACCAAAAAGGAAATTAAATGATTGGATAGAGTGAATTTATTACCTTAGTTTGAACATGATTGAAAGAAGTAGAGTTGGTTGTTGGCATCTTCCTTCCACGTTTGTCATCATGTATAGACATTAAAGAATTTGAGCTTTGTAGGTTATTTTCACTGGAATCTAGAATGCCATGAGCACTCAATTCAATGAAACTATGAGGGATAAACTCATTGTTGTCGCTCGTCGTGTTGGCAGTGGCGATGTTACGAGAAGAAAGACATTGATCAGCAAGAAGAAGCTGGTGTTGGTGGTGAGTTGGAGATGCATCCATTTGTGTTATTGTGATTGAAAGTTGGAGAATTTAAGAAAATGTGGGCTTGATAACAATCTTGAATTCAAGTATTTATAGACATATGAGAGAGAGAGAGTACTTTTGCTGCTAAAAAATGTTGGTGAGATTTGGATTGAATTGTAGAGAGCGAGGTTACTTCTTGCCGCGAGTTGTATTTCGTTTCCATATTGCAATAGTTATTAGGACTCGTAATATAAATTTTTATGAAAAAAGTTGACTTACGATTATAAAAGCTTTTAACATACTGTTGCATTTAACTTTCATTAATAATAGAAAACTATTTCATATAAAAACAAAGATACCTTATGATGCACGATTCACATAAAAACAATTAAGCTTTCGAAAATGAGTTTTGTCCGATGGCATGTGACAATAACTTTATTGATGATAATGATTTTCATTATATAAATAATGAAACATAAGCTTATAGTTACAGTCAAGTGCTTTTTTTNTTTTTTTTTTTTTTTTTTAACATTAGGAAAACAACACCTATAAGCACAATATACGCTTTAAGATGTTCGTTTTGTGTGTTTTTAGCTTAATACTTTTATTCAATAGACTTGATTATTAACAACAGCATTACCAGGTTACAGCGCTCACTAACACAAATTCAAAAACATATCACAAAATACGTTTTTCGTGACTAAAACTTTAGGGATATCGACGTGTTCATCCTGACACTTGATATGGCTTCAAGTGTAGCCAAGTTTCATAGTTTTTCACCCGAACACAGAAATCTACACATTCTTGCAAATTTCTTTGGCCGCTTCCCATTGATCTCCAGATTCAAGTGCGACCAAACATTATGGGGTTTCGAGAATGACCTGAAGAAGAGGAAGAAGTTCGTGCAAATCAACGTCCCTTAATTTACCTATCACATTTATCCCATATTCAAGAAGGGCCTAAAGAAGAAGAGGAAGTCTGTGCAAATGTTGGTTCAAGAGGGAAAAAATACAGGTAAATCTGGGTTTTTGAAAACTCGGTTACAGGAAGCGCTAAGTAAATTTAAGATGTATAGGAATGTGTCCTTTATTTGTATCTTCGTTTGTTCACATCCTTTAATGCAACAGTTACGGAATTCTTTTGCATATAGTTTATATATATTGCAAAAAACATCTTGAAATAGTTGGTATAAGCTTGACGCATGAAATTATTCCTATTCATCATCTACTGAGTATGGATTTGTTTATATTCCCATTTGCAAATAAAAATATAATAGAATTATTTCACCGCATTACGCCTTATGCTAAAAATTGTTCGGCACGAATGTTAAACTTAAAGTGGCTCCGTTGCAGCGCGCAACAGCAAAATTACTCGTTCATATACAAATCCGATATTTCCTCTAGAAAGGATTTTACCAATTGCTTTTTATTGATCTAATCAAAATTGTTAAACCTTAAAGACAAAAAATGACGTACATGGCTCTCAGCTATAACATTAGTCTATCATACACAAAGTTATAAATAGCGTGAGGCGTGGTGTGGTGGCATGGCTAAGCCCACACGTTTTAGAAGCTATTTCAAAGCCGCGTTTTCTAAAACGTAACTTAAATTGGCACAAAATAATAAAATATTTATACATTTATATATTACGAAGTATATCATATATATTTCTTATATATCGAGTTATAAAAAGTGTTATACATAGAGAATTAAGTTAAGAAACTATCGTTTTATACAATATTCTTCATTTCTTTCAAAACAAACCTTTTGTATGGAGGTTAAAAAAAAAAAAAAAAAAAAACAGTCACGCCTCGCGCCTTTTCACGCCTCATCTCACGCCTCGACTAAAGCCAACGCCTTAATCTATTGCGTAATGTAAAGGTCACACATCGCCCTTTTTAAAGCCCTGATCCTACGGCATAATCAGTTAAATAATGCAATCATAAATCCATAATGTAAATTGCCATATCACAGCTACACATTAGCGGCATATATTAGCTCAAAACTTTTCACTTGCACATCTATACTATCTATAAAACAAAAATAGTCATATCTATAAAACAAAAATAGTCAAAGTGAAAAGAGAAAAATTTAAGAAATGAAATATTAAAAAAATTAAAAAGAAAATGTTGAAACAATTAATTATAAGCAATTTCAATTATTAATACACATATGTTTTAAAAGTAAAGTATTAATACAAATCAAAAACCGGGTTGACCCGGGACGCTTCAAACCCGGTAGGTTGATCCGGTTTAATTTGACCCAGTTTTCGACCCAACCCGTCTGGTTGATCCTTTTTTCGACCGGAACGGTTCAACCGATTGAACCACCCGGGTCGAACCGGGTTTCAAAACATTATGTTTAATCCACAAATCATAAAACTTTTATTATTTTTCGTTTATAACCCATAAACTTTTTTTTATCAATAACTATAAAATCTCGTTGCTATGCACGAGTACTCGTCTAGTTTTAAAAAATATGTGGTGGAACACACAAATACGAATAACATCCCAGCGAAATTATCACGTGCACCCTCGTAAGAAATTTTTATTACTGTCAATGTATCGCTTTTCTACTTAATATCTCCATGTTCATTTTATGACTGTCGATGTATCGTTTTTCACTTTTTCTAGACTTCCATAGTGATAAGACCACAAGAACTAATGAAAATTTTACGAGATGAATATGAGAAGGGAGAAGGTTTAAACATTTGCGCCAAACATAATATCTTAAAGACCATGGAAACAAAGATATAGATGGCTAAACATATATAATCCCCTTTGAATCATAGCATCTTGTTTATATTGTTCTTCAAAGATGAATTGGCTATGTAGCTTCGGAACATGGAAACAAAGATGAATGTTAATGAGCTAACAAATTGTTAGAGATGAATTTTCATTTCCAATACGTACAAGAAAAACATAACGAAATTGCACGATTCTTTCCTTAATTTACGAATGCATTTCAAATTTGAAACCGGGTGCGTTTGTTAAAATTAACGGTGATTCAGTAGCAACAACTCACCGCTCACCACTTCCTAAACAAGCATTAAAAAAATAGTTTTCTTAAAATTTATCAAAGCTCACAGTTCTCTTGTCAAACGACCATTAAAATTCAAAGTGCTCATTCCTCACTACCCCAAAAAGCTCCACTTCGCTCCGCGCCAAACATATCTTACATAACGGCAAATGACATAGCATTTGTGATGTCATTAGCAACATCATTAATGACATAATTAGTGATGTAAGCAATGGTGAGAAAGAGATTTAAAAAATTTTGTTTATTATATATATAGATTTGAGATCTTTAATCATGTATTTTCATTCATTTCTTTAATCACTTGATATGACATACTTCAAACAATCAAATCAAATGGCATTTGCTCAAACGGCGTTATGTTAGTTACCGATGAACATAGAGGTTGTGGTTTAAATTCTAGTTTGACACATGCGTAAAAAATATAAAATATAGTAGGCGGTTAAGGCGTGAGTAATTTGTCGATCTAAAAAAAGTACTTTCCAAATGTTCATGTCTACAGGTTTGCAGCGTATCTATACGTGTCTGCAAAGTTTTTTGCTAAATTTTAAAATTCAAAATACGTAGCTGACATCATAAAAGGAATATTTTCAGTTTTAATGTGATTGAATGACACTTAAGTAGGCTTAACTAGGTTTAGTAGATAAAACAAAAAATAGATGAATAAGCATAACTCATACAAAGTACTAGTATAACTGTATAAGAGCGTTTGGTATACAAGAATGACTATGAACAAATGAGTTTGAATCTTATTACAAGTGTTTGGTTAGCGAAATCAGGTTTCAATAACATAAATGAAACCTCAAAATATGTCATACACCATATCATGGTACATAGCCCTCTATCGTTGGACAAAGAGATTTTGGTGGCTGAGAATGTGGCTACCTCTGTTGATCACTTTTTTCGTAGACCTATTCGAGGTGGTGTTGAACAACAGCAGCGTATTCTGTGCCTCTCTCGTTGTCTCAGGATCGATGGGTGTGCGATTTATCTGGTGATGGGGATTTCGAGTCAAAGAAATTCGGAACTATATTGATGGTATGTTTCTTCCTGTGCATCCCGAACCTACGCAAATACGCAATGGGTCAAGTATATTCCCATTAAAGTAAATGTTTTTGCATGGCGAGCTCGTCGTGATTGTTTACCAACTAGGGTTCAGTTGATTCGAAGAGGTGTCACTTTGGAGTCGACTAACTGCCCTCTTTGTCGGTCATGCGAGGAGGATATTCATCACGTTCTTTTTTGATGTGATGTGGCTCGGTCTGTTTTGCGTCTCGTGTGCCGTTGGTGGGATCTAGATTGGGAGGCATGGTCTTCATTTTCGGATTGTAACTCATGGTTTTCTGCTATTCGACTTTCCTCCAAAGTGAAGTGTCTGTTGGAAGGCGTTTTCTGTGTTGCTTGGTGGTCCATATGGTTGTTGCAGAATCATACTATATTTGATGATAATCCTCCTTCTCGTTCGGCGATTTTTGATGATATAGTGTCTTTCTCTTTTAAGTGGTGTCATAGGCTATGTTTGGCGACACGTAGCAATAGCAGTAAGCAGTAAGTAGTTGGCAGTAGCAGTAAGCTGTAAGCAGTAAGCAGTAGTTGTTTATTTAAAAAACATGTTTGGTAACGTAGCTGTAGCAGTAATTATAAAGTGTAAAATTACGAAAAAGGTCATATACACATTAAAATAAAATAAATGATTAAACAAATGGGGGTATATATGTAATTTTAGTATCTAAACGCTTGGAGCAATTCTGGAAAGCTCATTCAAGAAGCATTTCATTTTGGAGCGGTTAGGATAGTTTCAACCGCTATTAGAGATGTTGCCAAACAAGCTTTTCATCTAAATGTTTACCGCTTAACGCTTGTCGCTCCTAAACGCTTCCTTAACGCTTGTTGCCAAACATGACCATAATCGGTGTAACAGATTATTTTCATGGGAGGCTTGGCTTAAAAACCCCCATTTTATTTCTTTGTAATCTCTTTTCTAGCTTCTAGCTAGTTTAATAAATTTCGCCGTTCAAAAAAAATATCATGATACATAGCCTCATTTACCAATGATGACTTTTTTTATACCAAAATCCAATCCAAGCATTAAACTAAAACATGTTTGTATGGAATCATATATAACTTCATACCAATTCACATTTCAATGTATACCTAGATTCATCATACTCATAGTGATTCCAGTATGCAAACCAAACGCACCCTAAATAGTTCATTCCAAAGTGGTCAGTTCTATATGTTTTTTACATGTCTGTTGTTCTTTCCGTGCGTGGAAGTTTGATATGTTTAACCACTAGTAAGATGCTTGCGTAATACAACAATATTAAAGAGGAGAAAGCATTGATGGTTGGTACGGTGGTGATAGATGGTAAGAACAATAATACGTTAATAGTTGTTTGTGATAGCGAGATGGAGAAAAATATTTTTTAAATAATACAAAATAGTAAACGTGTGTAATATGGTTATTTTTTATTTTCATTAACGTTGATTTCATCCTAACATATACTTGTCACTACATTAACAAACCTTACTTAATCATCGCCAAATTAACCTCTCACTCCAAATTAGGGATGAGCAGCATGAGTATCGGAAAAACGGTACGGTGCCGGTACTATGAAATTCGCTAAAAAAAATTGGTACCACTAAAAAATGGTACGGTACCACAACGGGAAATCCCGGTTTTGGTACCGCAATTCGAATGGTTTTATTTTTAAACTAATCTATCAATCGAAACACCCTAATTGTTGTCCCATGCACTCTTATGGTTGGGAAAAATATCCTCATAACTAAACACATGCTTTTTATCGTTGCAAAAATACTAATTAACATGAATTTGGAGTTCAACTATATATGTTGACATATATATGATTCAGTACAGTAACTATACAGGGGCGGATCCAGTGCTTGGCTACGTGTGGCACGTGCCACACATGGAAAATTCTGGGTTACGATACCTAAAAGCTGATTTACTTTGATTTCTAGCATTAAATTGATAAGATAGTGTGTTAAAAAACGCATCATTATGTGATTTTAGGAAGAAAATAAGATGGAAGATAAAGGCCTGCAAGTCTGCAACGTTTAGATCTATATACTGGTAGGGAAGATGATGATTTTGGTTTATTTACACTTTGGCCCCCCTAATGTTTATAAGCTTTTATAACTTTGCCCTAAGTGTATAGTTTCATTTTCAAATAAGTGCAAGGAGATTACAACTTTAATAGTTTAAGCCCTTATTAGTTAATCTTAACTTGGAATGGGTTAACTACGTTTTATAAGGTTATACAATACGATTATGATTTGGTGGTTACACCTAGAGCTCTAATATGAAAAGTGTTTGAATGTCAGTTTCTCTCTTTTTCCTTGTCCAAATTAGTTGATCTATTCTCACTTTATTTTGTAAGTTTAGAATTATAAGCTCGGCTTAAAAGACCACAATACTAAATTGTACTCTTTAATCTTTATATTCCAAGAATTATCCATTGTTGTTTTTATAGTTTAAAACACTTTGAAGTACTTTATTTTTTTAGAATACTCATGTAAATTCTTTTCTAAATTTCTTATTTTTTAAGGCAACTTTTTCAAACGCTATACCACTTTCTCATACATGTCATCAACAAGACTTGAACCACAACATCTTAATCAATACACGTCTTGATCCATACGCGTGTCACCTATCGTTGGGGTTAAAAGCAACTCAAATACTGATTTTTTTTATACACTAGTTTCGGTGAAGTATATGCCGACCTGCAGATTTTTTTTTTGTGCTACATACGATTAAAAATCCTGAATCCTCCACTGACTATATATATGGAGACATAATGCAATTGTTGAAGGCAACAACAACAGCGGAAAGGTACTAAAATAACAGTCGCACATTTTAAACGGATTAACTTTAATGAATTTACCTGTCGTATTCGGTTGTGGTGTGGAAATCATCCAAAAGTAAAACAAACTATATATTGCAAGAATGATAAACTGATATTCCCTCCGTCCCATATTAAATGTCTTATTTGACTTTTTAAAGTCTTTCTTTCTAAACTTTGACTTTAAATATTTTTGTTTGTGTAATAAAATACTTGATACAAAATATATGAATGAATTAAGTCTTAAATGTATTTTCATTGCGTATAATTTTTTTTCAAATACTATAGAACACAAGTAAAAATATTTATGGTCAAAATTGCTAAAGAAAAACTTGAAAAGTCAAACATGAACATTTAATATGGGACGGAGGGAGTATATGATGTTATCGAACCAATAAGCGGCTTTTTGTTAATAAAGTAGCTTTATTGATCTTAACATAGTTAAACACTTAAAAACTCCATTGGAATAGATTTATAACGAGGATTTATAGATCAAACGGTTCTCGAACCGGTACGGTACTGGTTTACCTGGAACCAGTACCGGTACCGGATATACTCTCGGTTCCGGGAACAGTACGTCATTTTTGGCCCGAAAAAAAGCCGGTACCACCAAAACGGTGCCGGTTCTGTACCTTTTTGGTATCGTGCTCATCCCTACTCCAAATGATTAATTTTATACTACAAAAGGTGCATAATTATTTTATAACGGGAATTAAATTGTTATTATATATATTTTTTGGGATTTGTAACGGATGCCCATTGAGTATTTCTAAGATGTATATGAATGGAAAGTTTGAGTTTATTAAGTGAAAAATCATATTTAATTATAGTAATTTAAAAGTTTAATTAATGTTTATTAAACCCATTTTTGATTCAAAAAGAAAAGTTTTGAGTGTATTAACGTTAAATGCATTTTTAACCTTTTATCATGTGCCCGATGGGTATCCGTTAACAAATCCCTATTTTTAATTATCTAATTTAACATGTCGTTGCAATTAAATATGACTGAATTTATTATTTTGACACGTCTTAAAATTTGAGATCTACTGTAGCCGCCGCCGCCTCCTCCCCTCTCCCCTCCCACCCCCACCCCATGACATTTTGTCCTCCACCCCCCTTTGCCTACCCATTTTACAGTATAACTGTTATACTATAACATAGTTTTTTTTATCAGTTTTTGTTTCGTGTTTTCTATCAGTTTTAAACTTTTACCTTATTAANTCTTTCTTTCTTTCTTTCTTTCTTTCTTTCTTTCTTTCTTTTTTTTGTGTGATCTCTCCCTTAAAATCTTCATGTACCATTTATATTGGCAACGTATGTCTATACTGTGTATGTGATACTTTTTAAAAATTTCAAGGTAATTTATAATGGAAATGCTTTATAAAAGTGTAAGGTTATCAGTTTGGCTTATATGTGAGTGACAGTTGTTTTAAACTCGTGAAACCTTAAAAACCTTGCTGGACTCCCGCAAAAGGGAAAATCCTTGATTTGCCCCACAAGTACAACTGTACTTACCTTTAGTGCCTCAAAAAAAAAATTTTTCTTCAAATGCTCCAAAGGAAAGGGTCGCTCAAATATCTTGGGCGGATATCACAGAATAGTGTCAAGTGTCCCTATGTGTGTCCCTACCAAGTACTATCCAAGTACTAGTTTATACTTGTACTTTCTTGAGCGACTGGACCCACTATTTCTTGGGCGACTTACTTATTATTATTTTTTTTAAGTTATGAAATACATTTTTGGTCCTTGTGATTTGCTTGATATTACATTTTAGTCCTTGTCGTTTGCTTTATTTCATTTTTGGTAACAATCTTCTTTCTTTTTTATAAATAAAAGACACATTTTACTTTCTTAAAATATACAAACACAAATACAAAAGATTTAACCACTACAAAGATGATTCATCCAACCTACTGTACTTCCATAAAGATTTTTATTGCCAAGCTCCAAATGGTATCAGTTTTTTAGCAAATGCAAGTTTGCAAATTCTTAAGATAATAATCCCAAATAACAAAAGCTATAACTTTGTAAATACGAGTACTTGATAATTGGATCAAACAAGAGTAAACAAGCGACCAGCCATGGCACCATTTCTTTGCTATGGTGATAAAATAGTTCAAACTTACAAAACAAAATTAGGACAGTAACAAAATTACAAAACCCATCGAAAAGAAGCTTCATCCCTCACCGGTAAACCGTGACCCATTGATGGGTATGAGGACAATATAAACAATCCGTGAGCAAATTGAAGATACAAGAACCGGAGCCAAGAACTTCTAGTATCAGGGGGGCGGTGTTGGCGTGGTGGCTCTCGGTGGTGGTGGCAGGGGGCGGTGTTGGCGTGTGGTAGCGAGTGGGTGGTACGAGGGAACTCGGGATAACTCGATCTACGTTTTGGTGTAAGAAAAATATTTTTGGCCGGAAAAATATTCCGGTGGCCGGAATCTCGCCGGAGAAGACGACCGGAGGGGGGTCGCCGGCGGTGTAGAGAGAGAAAGGAGAGGGGTGTGTGTTTTTATGAGAGAGAGAGATGAGAAAAATAAAATGATTGTTATTTTTTATGTATTTACATTTATGTGATTTTGAAAAATTGATAAAAATGAAATACTAACCAAACAACAAGGACCAAAAATATAATTAACAATTCTTTCCCAAAAAGACAAAATAGTCAAGTCGCTCAAAAAATGTGGTCCCAGTCGCTCAAAAACTACATACGATAAGATGTACCATGAAGGTACATGATGAGGACACCACTAAGGACAAGTGTCACATTATAATGCATTTCGCCTAATTTTTTTGAGCGAACTCCGCCTCTGAGGCATTTGAAGAAAAAATAAATTTTTGAGGCACTTAAGGTATGTACTTTTTACTATTGGGGTGAATAGGTGATTTCCCCCCCGCAAAATATGCTCATAAATCGTCAACAACATGTTACTTTATATGATGTGATTATGAGTAGAAGGACAAAACAAAACACGTGGTACTTTGGATAAGAGATTCAGAAGTTCTTTGTTTGACTTGTGTGTTACTTTCCGTTTTTCATTTAAAAAAAAAAAAAATACTAAACATAGTAATAAAAGCTATGTTTAATACAAAAAGAACATACATATATCGGAAAGTTGGTCGTTATTATGAAGATTGTCTTAAACACGTACACATAGCACTTGAAGTTGTGTTTATCATTTTTCTTAAACACATATAGCTCTTTAGGGTGATTAAATCGATTACCCCTTTCTTTTTAACGACTCTTCTCTATATGCTATTGGATGTTGTCATCAACAAATTACCTTCACGTACAATACTTAGGGATTTACATAAGTCCAAACACTTGTTAATATTCCCCCATATATATATATATATATATATATATA
>LBNU01030286.1:51574-64972 GCA_014162995.1 Artemisia annua | reverse complement strand
AATGTGACTTAACCTACCCGGTCTCGTCAAATGGATACCCGTAAACCCTGTTTACGTGAAATGTTGAATTGAAATTCAATGAATAGGAAATGTCGGGAATAATGAATTGACCTGAAAATTTGAGAATTATGACACATCAATACAAATGTTCGTCACTTATTTTTATGTTCATCAATTGTTTATCAGTTTCATTTGTATATCAATACTTGTTCATCAATGTTAATCAATATTCTACTAGAATGTTCATCAGTACAAAATATTCATTAGTAGAAAATGTTCGTCAATACAAACTGTTCATCAATGTCAAATGTTCATTAATACTCCAAATGTTTTCATCCTATATTTTATTATTTTTAATTTTTTTCAAAGATGTTCATCATGTCTTGATTTATCACAATTAGATCGTGAGTTAGAGGGGGGAAAAGAAAGTAATAAAACTGATACGACCCGGATAGGGGTTGTATCAGGATAAGGCACCACTTTTAGCGTGTGCGAGCTCCTTGAGAAAATAGAGAGAAGAACTAGAGATTTGTTTATCTTAAACTTTGATTTATTCATTCATAATAATGATTCGGTATATATAACCGAATAACCCTAGCTTGTAAAACAAGACAAACATAAAGACATATTTAAAAAATAACACTTTCCTAATACGACACAAGGACATATCCTTTCATTCCCTACTCTTTCGAAATCACCTTGTCCTCAAGGTGTGGTCTTGAGAATTTTCTCTTGATTCCGGGATCCTATATCCTAATCCCAATCCTAGTCCTATCTTCTACTCTCGTAGTTCTCCTGCCTTCCGCTACCGCAACCAACACCTTTTTCCTCTTCCGCCTTCCACAACCTTGGACATAGCACAACATCATTCTTCCGCCTTCCGCTACCCATACCGTAACACTCCCCACTCCTTCAAAAATCACCTTGCCCTCAAGGTGATACGAAGAATATGCCGATTGAGAGTCCGATATCCATTTCCACACATTTGGTTGAACAAATTTATGGTTGTGTCCATTATCCATGAGCCCGTGAGCATCACCGATACCAATTCCTTCCCATAGTTGACGAACCCGTGGACTTTCATGAGCAACCAAAGAAGTGGGTATAGGACTAACCCCGTTGTCCGCTATTTCCTCTCTTAAATTCAAATTTGTTTCACCCAAACGACTATCAAATTCCCCACCTCCATCCTTAAGTGTCGATATCACTCTATTCAACTCATCCTCGCCAACCTTAAGCGCTTTGCCACCACCCACAACCTCTTCAACTCCAATATACTCATCAGCATTCAATGACCCTTCAGCCTTAGGTGAAGCAAATTCACCCTCTACTGATAGAATGACATCTATTTTCTTTTCAACGATGTGCTCTTTCTCTTCTTTTGCAATTGTCTCAAAACGAACCTCGGTGATACGAGCTTTGAAGAAATATTCTCCCAAAGTTAAAGGATTGGACCTCAAAAATTCCCAAATATCGAGGTTAGCGAAGCGTGTTTCCGCTGCACGGGTTAATGAAAAAGCTTCGTCTAGAGTTTTGGGATTTGATCGTAAGAGTAAACATTGTAGATCTAGTTTAAGTCCAAAGATATAACACGATGTAAGTAAGGATTCAGAGATCTCTGTTACTCGATTTGCAAGTACCACAAACTCACTCTTATATTCGGCCACCATACCTATTTGCAAAAGCTTAGAGAGTGTGTATTCTGCGTCCTGATCGCTGCCGCCTGATGCCATGAATAATACTCAAGCGATTAATAACTCAAAAAAAATTTCCGATGAATAGTACCCGCGATGAACAGTACTCTGATGAACAGTACTCTGGTGAACAGTACCTCCGATGAACAGTGTGATGAATAGTGTGATGAACAGTAACTTTTTTTTTTGATTGGAACCCTAATTGTAAGCCCTCTCAACGAGAGCTCTCAATGAAAGCACCAATTGATACGACCCGGTTAGGGGTTGTATTAGGATAAGGCACCACTTTTAGCGTGTGCGAGCTCCTTAAGAAAATAGAGAGAAAAACTAAAGATTTATTTATCTTAAATTTTGATTGATTGATTATAATAAATTATTACAAGAGTATTTATAAGAAAAAGTAGGGTAAAACCCTAAGACCTAAATAGGCCATAGGCTCGGCCCAGGTGTATAATTTCTCACTCCTTCAAAACCACACCTTGCCCTCAAGGTGTTGTCTTAAAACATTCTTAATTGAATTTTCTAAATAAACATGAAAACCTAAACAAAGACACGTAAATAAAGATAGATTATATGACATAATCTTTATGTCATACGTTTGGACTTCTTGAGTCATTTGGACTTCCTAAATAAACATGAAAACAGTCCTAAATAAAGACACGCAAATAAAGATAGATTATATGACATAATCTTTATGCCATACGTTTGGACTTATTGAGTCATTTGGGCAGTCCGTCCTCCTGCAACATTAGCGTAATCCGAGATCTCATAATCTTCTTTGATTGCAGCCTTCGCCTTTTTATTCTTTCGTATTCCTTTGCCTTGGACATAACACAACCCCATTCTTCCGTCTTCCGCTACACATGCCATAACAATACTTGTTCATCAATGTTCATCAATATTCTGCTAGAATGTTTATCAGTACAAAATATTCATTAGTAGAAAATGTTCGTCAATACAAACTGTTCATCAATGTTCAAATGCTCATCAATACTCCAAATGTTTTCATCCTATATTTTATTAATTTTTATTTATTTTTCAAGATGTTCATCATATCTTGATTTATCACAATTAGATCGTGAGTTAGAAGGGGAAAAAGAAAGAAATAAAACGGAAGTAGGAAATGACACATGACTTTTTATTTCTTCCTCTTCCTATTTTGGTTCGGTATCATGATATCCCGTTTTACAAA
This sequence comes from Artemisia annua, assembly GCA_014162995.1. Lineage (NCBI taxonomy): Eukaryota > Viridiplantae > Streptophyta > Magnoliopsida > Asterales > Asteraceae > Artemisia > Artemisia annua. Next base: position 62,086 of record LBNU01030286.1, on the reverse strand, counting down.
CTAGCGAAGCATGCACACTTGAAAACTATATAATATAGAGGCACTTTATTTTGCAAACCCAAAAAGTGCCACATACCAAGGGATCATCAGGACCGTTGGATCAAAAAAATAGTTTTTAATAATAAAAAACACGGAGGGACCACTTTTGACAATTCCCCAAACTTACCCCACCAACCCTACACATGACTTCTNTATATATATATATATATATATATATATATATATATATATATATATATATATATATATATATATATATATATATATATATATATATATATATATATATAATTTTCCATTTTAATATTTTTGGAAAATGAAGGAGGGTTTTGTCTCTGAAAAAAAATTGAAAAGTAAAAAACTTGTCTACATGCTAATTTTAAGAAATATCAAAAGTGTAAAGGGAAATATAGAAAAATATAGAAAAGTAAAAACATTTAACCTTGTGAGAGTTTAGTTACTATTTAAAAAGATCGCCCTTTTAACTTTTCTAGAACATTGATGCCAGATAAGGATTTTCATATTCAGGTTATCCGATAAAATTGAGTTTTGCGTCAGATATATGCGACCTAACAAAGATCCATTCAAACCTTAAAAAATTATACATTATTTTAAAGTTTCATAAAAGTTTATCTGGATCAATACTTCCCAGCAAGCACGATTATACAATAAAAATAACAATGACAACAATCGAATATAAAAGACAAAAACAAAAAACTATAATGAATAGATCCAAATTTGAATATCATTCATTGTGTATTTTGATGTATAAGTACTCTACATTTTAGCACGATTACTTTTATCATTGGAGTACTAGTTCAAACACATATAATTATTACGTGTAAATTAAACCGAAAGTTGTGTTAAATTATGATCTATAAACTTTTGCTATTTAGAAAGCACGCCCATTTGAAAAACAATGCATGCATGCATGTTGACTACTCGTATTAGCTATAACACAACTTAAACCCAAACCGATAATAGTTTTTATTTAAAAATAAACACATCAATATATATGATATGAGGATAAAACAGAAAAACGTGAATCATACAAAATCAAATCTCATTTATTTTGTCTACGTATATGCATGTCAAATAAATTTTGGGTAGATAGCTAGCTGGCAACGGTATTTTATTAACATATAATTTTCTCACGTTTTATTTCTTCCTTCAAACTCTTTGAAGTTTTGGATTTTGGATACATTAATATATAGTGTTCTGTTGTACATTTGACATATTGCACGTTAACGTACTATAGAAAAACTAGTTTCTAAATATTTCAACCATTTATTTGTAAAACATAAAAGATAAAAACGTTGGATTAACAAATTGACAAAGAAAGAACAATATCTGTTTTGTGGTTGTTCTTTCTCTCTTCACTCCAGTTATATTGAAAAGGTCTGTATTTAACATCAAATTTCAACGACCATGAATTGCAAACATATACTCATAAAATTCTTTTATACGATACTAATAACATATATTTCTAATTCACTGATTGATGTATTCTATAAAGCATGAGATACCACTTTTACACATCGCTTGTTCAGTGGCCGGCCGATAGTTTACAACATATATTTAGACATCAAATAGATTAAATCTAAATAATCGTTGAGTAGAAGTCTCAACAAAAACATCTTCAAAGATGTATCAAGACAAAACTAAGTACTCTAGTTATAATGTGATTCAACAACTAGAGTCCCTGATCCAAAGAAGATGTTCAAACTAATGAAGTTTGATAATACCTCACTGATCCATGTCTGTTTTCTCAATGAACAAACATTAAAAGATACTTAGAAATATCTATGTACCCAAAATTCACGTAGACGGGGAAATCCAAAATTCTCCTAGAAGTCAACACAACTACACAACTAAAAGAGTTACTCCGTAGTACTCCGCGTCACGTCAGCGCCACATCCTCTTAACACCAAATAACACAACACCAAAAAACACCAGGAAATCATAACACCAAATAACACCACTTTTTACAAATTTACAAATTCTACCCTCAACAAATTCAATTATTAAACATTCAAACATTTTATTAATAAAATTAAACATTACATTACAAAATAAAAACAATACAATTAAAAAAAAAACATACGAAATAAAAAAAAATATAAAAAAAATAAAAAAAAATAAAATAAAAATCATACGAAATAAACTACTCCTCGTCCTTGTCCTCGTCCTCGTCCTCGTCGGTTGGGGGTGGTGGATGTTTCAACTTATATTTATCTTTGATTCTCTATTTTTCCTCCTTGATAAAATACGTCTCGTCCGGATCAACTTCAATCATTTTCATACCGAGAAATCTAAATTCCTCCAAACGCATAGTCGTCTCGTCTTTCATTCTAGCCGTGTCGTACGCAATTTGGGCCGCTTCCCGTCTAAGTCGAAGCTCGTTTTTCATAGATTCCAAGTTGCTTGTCGCACTTCCCCCGGTGCTAGCCGAAGTATCGGACTTTTGTTTTTTTGGCTTTTCTTGGTTTCCCGGCCGGACATGGACGTACATCATCACCAAATAGCTCTTGGTTGCTTTGACCGGGGACGTCTCCGGTTAAGTCAATCGGTTCCGGCGCGTCCCATTTTGGACACTTCTACAAAACTAACCACGCTTCTTCTTGAGTAAACGGCATATTTTTATTCTCGTCACGGTACATTTTTCTAGCTTGCATCATATCATCAACTTCATTTTCACCACTTTTTCTCAAACGTACGGCACGTTTGTAAACCGCTTGAAACTTTTGGCAATTTGCATTCAATGAATGCCACTTGCTTGTTAGCATATCTTTGTTACGAACTTGAAAATTTTGCCGGTTGAACTCGTTCATAATCTTATACCAAAAAGCGATGCCCTTTTGAGAAACTCCTATATTCCTATCCTCGAAAACGGCCACCCAACACACGGCAAGTAAAACTTCCTCTTCCGGTGTCCAACGTAACGTAGTCGCGCTCACGTCGGGATTTTTTTCATCAAACACCTCGTCGACTAGATGTTTTTTGCCTTTTTTTGCAACACGTTTACCTCCACGTTTGGATTTTCGTAGAGACGTAGCTTCGGGTTCCACTTCCACACTAGCCGCTTATGATGATTGGGTTTATGGTGTTGGCGGTGTTTGTTGCTCCACGTTATTTTGTTGCATACATAAACATCAATTGTTGTTGTTGTTCGGGTGTCAAGCTAGCGAATGGGTTAGGATTTGAAGAAGACCCGACGTTCGGGTTAGCGTTAGCATTTACAATACCCATCAAATTAAAAAAACTTTCATCGTCTCGGCCCGACATGGTTTTGATTTTGGGAGAATATGAGTGTATGAGTTTTTTTTTTCTTTTGCTTGTGAGAATATGTTGTGTATACACTTCTTGTTGTTGTTGATTTATAAGGTGATTTTTTTTTTTTTTTTTTTTTTTTTTTTTAAACTAGCCGTTACCTTCAAACGGTAACATTTTTTTTTTTTTTCCTTTTCCCACACAAACTAGCCGTTACCTTCAAATTGGAAGCCTGGGGGTTTGTTTTGCACAAGAAATAAAATACAATCCACGTTACAACGCAAGTTATTGCATTAACTTGGAGCTCAACGCAACACCAACGCACAAGGGTAGGAAATGGCATCAACTTGGTAATGCGCGTTGTTTTTGTGCCATGTAGGATTAACGCAAGATTTGCGTTATGGCTCCCTTGCCTCTTAGGAACAATTGTCAACATTGTTCTTTAAATAAGATTTTGACTCATTCTTAGAACAGAAGCATTTAAGAGAAGTTGTATTATTCTATTCAATGCTCGACACATATCAAAGTACTCACGTGTAACTAATCTCTTACCTATTTAAGAGAATGTTTGTATAAGAGTAAATGTTTTTTTTTTTAATTAATGTGATACACATTCAAGAACATTTACTCACGTTTGACTTAAGTTGCTGAGACTTCCGCAAGTTACTAAGTTCACTCACAAACTATAGCTTGAGTTTTAGTTCGAGTGAAATAAAGAACACCTTAAATTGCCATTGAACTAAGATTTATTCTGCAAACAATCCTTGTTAATAATTTTATCAACTTCTAACAAGAGTCAAACGTTAAAAACTAATTGTGTATTATACTATTATTTACTTTGCTTATTGTATTGCTTATGTTTAAGGGAAAATTCCAATTTTATGCCTAAAATCCAATTTAGCATCACTATTGAGTCAACTTTTATACAACTTTCAATTTTGGTCATGTGCGACTTGTGCTACTGTGCGACCCAGTCAATTTTGTGACACGTGTCCGATTGATTTGATATCTTGTCTTCTTATTAAGAGTATTAAAAGACCATATTACCATCTTTTAAATGTGTAACACATGTAGATTAAATGTGCGACTGTGCTAACATTAAATGTGCGACTGTGCTACCATTAACTTTTTTTTCCAGTTTCCGGCTAACCTCTTTTTTCCAGTTTTCGGCAATATTNGACAAATGAAAACCAACAAATCTCGCTGCAATATTTTTTTCCCAGTTTCCGGCTAACCTTTTTTTTCCAGTTTTCGGCTAACCTCTTTTTTCTAGTTTCCAACAAATCTCGCTGCATCTCACGTGTTTCCACCGTGGCACTTTTTTAACCATCGATAAGTGATAACCTTAAACAACAAAAAATACATCTTGCTCTCTCTATCTCTTTCCGGTTAATCGACCGGATCTGGTGTTATCTATGTTGCTATGGTGTTATTTCATGGTCCATAACAACAAACAACTTCTCTCTCTCTTTCCAGTTAATCGGCGGCTGACCGGATCTGGTGTTATCTTGGGATCTGACTGGATCTGGTGTTATCTTGGGATCCGACCGGATCTGGAGTCGAGCAACGGATCCTGTGGTGGTGGTCGAGAACGAGCAACATATTTGGTGGTGTGAGTTCAAGCAACGAGCAACGGATTTTGGGATCTAGTTGTGGTGGTCGACGGATTTGGTGGCCGGAATTTTTGAGAGAGAAAGAGATGTGGTAATGGAGACAAGATATCAAACCGGATCCTTGATAACTTTGTCAGTGTTTTGCTTTTGGTGAGAGAATGTATTTTTATAATAGATAAGGGTAACATGGTCTTTTAGTACTCTTAATAAGAAGACAAGATATCAAATCAACTGGACACGTGTCACAAAATTGACTGGGTCGCACAGTAGCACAGGTCGCACATGACCAAAATTGGAAGTTGCATAAAAGTTGACTCAATTGTGATGCTAAATTCGATTTTAGGCATAAAATTGGAATTATCCCTATCTTTGAACTGTCGGTGAATCAACTACCATGTATTTTGTAACCTAACACTTTGCTTACTAAAAGGTTAAACAATTGTGGACAACCCACATATGTGTGTTTGACAACATTACCGATAAATATCTAAACCAGACCACCCTTATTGGGCAATTTGGGCCCAAGATGATAGAATGCTATTCGTTTGGTTCTCATTTAATTTACTTTTTTACTTAAAATTTGACTAATAAAGTAATAAGTGACTCTTGCGTAGTCAATTTATTAGGAGCATTTTGCAATTTACCTTACANAAAAAAAAAAAAAAAAAAAAAAAAAAAAAGGAAGTAACAGTAACAAAATGCAATATATTGTTCATTTGTTGGCCTCTTGCCAATATTTGTATTTAAAAAATCGTTTAAATATCTAATACAACATACTTACCAAACTTGATCAAAGCCATGAAATGGTGCTTAATATGTTACCTACTACTAGTATTATGGTTTAGTTCCAATAGTGTAATGGCTAGAAAAATCACTGGAAAAATGGTCCTAAATTTCTCAGAAGCTGATAGTTATAGGTCGTTCATTGTAACATTTCATCTGCAAAATCGCTTCATTTTTTCGAGTTTTATGGTTTACTTTGCAGCAACAGGAACAAGTCAACACTTCTTCAAAATAGTTGGTGTGTCGGAATATGATTACAGAAGTTATACGAGTAGCATATTTTTGCAAAGACACACTTAAAAGCTTTTGAGGAAAAAGAATAAGAGGTTTTAAAGCATCAAAAATATATTCCTTATAACTTCCAACACGTTTGACCTCTTTTAAAATGTTTTCATTTAGTTCATTATTTTGCTCGTTTGAGAAAAAATATGACCCCTGTTTGATAAACATTAGATGATTAGAATATGAAGAGTGAAAATACATATATGTATTGCAGTGTACTTGGAGCGTATTATAGTTATGGCGTTTGATAAACATTAGAATATGCGGAAGACTAATTGAAAAATGTAGGAAAAATTACTCATACCCAAACAACAGTTGGTAAACACTAAATAATATAGAAAACAAAACTAAATGATACTGTATTTTGATTATGATAATAAAATCAGAAACATGATACAAATTGAGAATTTTAGAACAAAAACAGAACACTAATCTTAAATGATAAAGCCAAGGCCCGTGTTTGACACGGCAACATTAAAACATATTTGCGGTCTGTCCCAACTCCCAAGGTACAGCGGCTAGAGCATAAGTACAGAAGCACTCCTGTATATTACCAAAACTTGCTTGAAATTTTCGTTGGAATTCTTATGATTATACTTTGAGAGTAAGAAACTAGTTTGTGATTTTTGGTGTATTTTTCTCTTAAGCCAAGACTGGATTATACACTATAATGGTAACCAACGCTATCTGATCATGAAACTAGCTAATTGTTATTTAGGCTTTTATGATGGCATCATAACTCAACAAACCATTCAAAAGACTCTTGGAGCATCCATTACTTTTTTCCCCACCCCCCCATAAATAACAATATAGTGGTTCATCAACCCATTCAATATTTTTAGGTTTATTCATTAGAGGGTAGTCAACCTTCTAGCAAAATTAAAAATATATTTCTAAAATAAACACCGGTGCGATTGACCTACTCTGCGACTTTAATAAATTTTGACAGGTGTCTTTTTATTTTAATAATAAAGTACAAGTGATGGTTGGGTGGTGTAAGCTACCTCTAAATTGATTGGACCTTGTACTTTTTGTGTGATTGGCGACTATTATACTTTTGTGCGAATGAATTTTATAATTTTTCCAAAAAAAATAAGAAAAAAAAAAAGAAAAAGAAAAAAGCCTTTTCTTTTGTAAAGACAAAATTCAATCGCACGAAAGTACAATAGTCGTCCGTTGCACAAAAGAAACATCTCACCAACAACTAGTATTTTTCAAATTAAAAAAATAGTGACTTGTCAAAATATTAATGGACATATATATTTTGATAATTTAGTTTTTTTGGGGCTAGAAAGTGAGCTACACTTTTATTTTTGGGCTATTTAAGAAGATATAAGATTATTTGAGGACCAAATATTTTTTACATACCAAGGGACTAATCTCCACCATTCATCTTCCCTCCATCTTTATTTAATCTAATGGATGAGATTAATCCCAACAATTTAAAAAACCCACTTTCATCCTCTTTTTTCAAATATTAATATCTTTCAAACCGTTAATCATTAAGCGAAAAAAAATATACCATTACGACGAGCATTTAATTATCTTTCTATAGATATGCATTGTGATATACTTCCGACAAAAGAAAAATTTTCATTTTTTTCACGTTTTTTTTCGTGGCCGAAAAAATCACATATGATATATCATATATGATATTACATATCATATATGATATGCAATATCATATATGATATATCATATATGATATGTAATATCATATATGATATATCACATATGATATTTTTCGGCCACGAAAAAAAACGTGAAAAAAACGAAAAAATTTTTTTTGTCGAAAGTATATCACAATGCATATCTATAGAAAGATAATTAAATGCTCATCGCGATGGTATAATTATTTTCGCTTAACGATTAACGGTTTAAGAGATAATTAAATTATAAAAAATGGGTGAAATATTAAATGTTTTTAATCTCAACCATTGATTTCTTTTTAAATGGATGGTGGGGATGAGTCCCTTGGTATGTGAGGAATGTTTGGTTTTTTAAATAACTCAACTCATTTAAGAAATTTTCTCTATTTATTTTGGTAAAAATAAATGACTCAACCCATGATGCAAACTTGAAGTGTGAGTATCTAACCAAATAAGAATTGCATTAGATACCGTGCCATTTATATTTGCAACTCAATGCCCACAAGGCCACAATTATAAACCAATAAACGTTCCGCTCACATAGCAATGCGGGACAATCTTTACGTCATTTCCTTTCCATAAGTTCCATTTCACACAATCAATGTTATAAATGGCGTGAGGCGTGGCGTGGCGGCAAGGCCACGCCTCAAGCCTTACGCGCCATGGCGAAGCCATGGCGTTTTTTGCGGCGTGACTAAGGCGGCGAAAAAATATTTAAGCCCATGTATATTTTTACAAAAAGTATTCAAGCCATGGAGTTTACAAAAGATGAGCTTACAAAAAGTGATATGCATAAGAAATAAAGTGAAATTTTGAACTATGTTTAGAAATTACTAGGCCCAAAATTTAAGCCCACATCACCCCTTTCTGAAAATGGCGCCACGCCATACGATAAGGCGCGCCTTGGCACGCCTTTTCGCGCCTTATTCCACGCCTTTTCACACGACGCCTAGACCTCACGCCTTGGTCCATTTCGTGGCGCCGAGGCCACGCCTCGCGCCTTGGCGACGCCTTGGCGGCGCCTTGGCGCGCCTTTTAGAACACTGCACACAATCTATCACGTGACTGATATGTTATTCACATTATTGGCGTTTTCGACACTCGTTATTATACCTTTATCAAGCTGTCATCAAGAAGTACATAACCCTGGAATATTTATTGGTATAGACGACTCGAGTCTATAGTTAATTGTGTCGAAAATTGGTGAAAACCAAATCTTGCTTGAAAATGTTGTCAGAATTCTCAAAGAGTATACTTTGACCAATTGACCGTAAGAAGCTATTGTGTGATTTTTGGTGTAATAGTTTTTCAAATTCGGGAAAATAAAAAAGGGTTGACCGTAATACTAAACTACTAATGCAGAGCAGAAATATCCGTTACATATTCGACTAAAAAGATCGTCAACCATATTACTAACTTGGAGCAGAATTATCCACCCTACTTCCTACTTTGATTTTTGTTGGAACAGTTTTTCAAATATAGGTAAAAAAAGGGCCAGCCATAGTACTAATTAAGAGCACAAGTACCCGCCCACCTACCTTAGTGTGATTTTTGGAGTAACAGTTCTTCAAATTCAAGTAAAAAAAGTGATATTCGGTGCAACATTTATTCAGATTAAGGTAATAAAGATGGGACTACAAAAGAACTAATTCGGAGCAGAAGTATCCATTACAAGTTCAAGGTAAAAATAAATTCTTTAGTGTGATTTTTAGTGTAAAACTTTTTTCAAATTTAGGTAAAAACAACGGTCAACAATATTACTAATCCGGAAGATAAATATTCGTTACAAATTGTGTAAAAAGAAGAGAGAATTCTTGAAATACCCCACAAGTACATGGGTACTCAACTCATGTACCCCAAAATTGACCCTTTTCCTCATATACCCCAAGGGCGACTATATCCCAAGAATTTTTAGGCAACCATCCCAGAATTGTGACACGTGTCAATATTGTTGTCCCCCACTATGTACTTGCAAAGTACAACTTCACCCACTATTTTCTTGGGCGACTGGGACCTACTTTCTTTGGAGAGTTTGGTATTTTGTCTTTTAGTTAATTACATTTTTGATCCTTCTAGTTTACTTGGTATTTCATTTTTGCATGCACCTTATTTCTCTTTTTATCAAAATAAAAATGTAAGTCTTATCAAAACCAACTAATACCATATCAAAATCCACAAACTAATACCAAGATCTTCACCCACTCTTTTTATCAAAATCCAACTACTCGAATCAATCACAAAGAACATAAATATTGTAAGTCTTATCAAAACCAACTAATACCAGATCTTCATATGTGGGTTACCAAGAGCGGGTAAGTTTTGTTCCGTTCTTATTTCCACTCATGTTCAGAATGTTCGTGCATAGTCGTGTTGTAAATCATTGGAGTGGGTAGGTTATTTCTTTGCTATATGAACGAGAGTTTATTGTATACTACTAAGTACTAACCCATTGAACAGTTGAACCCACCTTACAAAGATTGCTTATGATTGGGGTACAGGTACACAGCAGATGAGGACTTTGTGAATGCTGATGCAGTTTTTGATTGTATTGGGGATCCACCAGAAGAGACCAGATCTGGTATTTGTGATGGGTTCGGTGGTGGTGGAGACGGTGATGGGTTCGGTGGTGGTGGAGATGGTGATGGTGCTGGGTTCGGTGGTGGTGGAGATGAAAACTGTGGGTGGATTCAGATATGGGTTTCTTTGATTTTGAAAACAAGATCTGGGTTTTGTTTGATTTAGAAAACAAGACATCAATATTAATGTTTTTGGATGAAGATGTATAGATAGAGATTTGAGATGATGATAAGATTTGAGTGGTTATAAGATTTTAAAAAATTGAACCAAAAATGAAATACCATGTAAACTACAAGGATCAAAAACGTAATTAACTAAAAGACAAAATAGCAAACTCT
>LBNU01030286.1:23009-50955 GCA_014162995.1 Artemisia annua | reverse complement strand
TTTTACGGGGTACCGTTTAGTGTATAGTTTTGTAGTTTTAGCGTTATCGGGTACCGGGTTAATTAAAAACAAAATATAACGTGACTAACCGGGATATAATAAAGTTGTAAAAATTATAAAAATATAATTTTTGTAAACATTGGGTATTTTGATAGATATTGCTTTGTTGGTACAATTCTTGTTGTATAAATGTACAAGTATAAGTTTAATCTTTGGTAACCTCCAAAATATAAAATAAATATATTTTAATAAACTTAATGGAATTGTGACTAATATATAAAAATACTAGCTTATAGACCCATGAAATTCACGGGATTCTAAAGGGTTTTTGAATGAAAAAAGTAAGTACGTGAATAAAGTAAGAAAGAACAACGAACGTAAACGCTATGAAATTTTCTTGTAACGGAATAATAAGTTATAAGTGATTGATAGTATAAAACACAATGCTTGTAAATATCTGTGTAGTAAACGTTCATTGCCTCGTGATCTCCAGTATGTTTGTCTTCCAACAAAAGGTGCATTACGTGATCTCCAATATCTAGCTTAAAGACCTGTTGAATCACAGGGTTTTTAAAGAAATATGAAAATGAGATGATAAGAAAAACTGATAACGTAAACATGTTCGATTAATATATGAAAGAAAGAATGAGATAATCCGTCAATTATTCGATAAGCAATTGAGTTTGTTACAATTAAACTAATAAACGTCCAAGCGTTGGGGTCTTCAAAATTGATTGTCTTGTATAGCAACGTATAGTTGTCTATGTGTGAAAACAGGAGGCGGCAAGTACAAACCTACTTTAAAAAGCGATTGACCTTGGCTTTGTTAATTGTCATGGCAAATGAAACTGAGATAGGATATTTTTTCCTGATAATCTTAAGAGCCAAACGCTTATCTAACGGAGTAATTCTTAACCTCGGTATGATAACCTTTTTTAAAAAGTTAGTTCCGTTAATGATTTGCGTCTGAATAGAAGTGCTTGGTCTATATTTCGCAACAACAAAAACACAAAGAGGTATAGATTTTGAACTGTTTTTTTAATGGAATAATATGTTCCTAAGTGATACAATAAAGAATTATGGTTGTAATTATTAATCTAATAAACGTTCATGCACGCGGACCAGAATCTTTATGGTCTTGAAAAGCAAATGTACGTAGTGAGTGATAATTAAGTGATTAGCGAATGAATATTTATTGAGCACCTTATAAGAGTAAAAAAATGTAAGTAAAAAGATGTTTGTGATTGATAATATATGTAAAAATATAAAGATCCATCAAATCAATTTCAAATGTATAATTCTTCAAATTGATACGACAAATTCATCAATATAAAAAATGATTCTCAACGTAATTGTTGTTAAATCAATGTAGATAACTCACAAATATTTAGCTTGACCTGTGGAATCGCTGAGTTTTAAAAGAAATAATGCATTAAGAAATTAAGTGTGTGAATAAAGTAAGAAAGCACAACGACTGTAAACGGGTTGAACTATTTTGAAAGAATAGTAAGAAATAAGTCAATGATACAATAAATTAATATCCTTGTAACTATTAATATGGTGGTTGACATCTCCAAAGAGACCATGGTATCCAAAAACACCCTTGTGCATGATTAAATACCATATTGTGCACCAAACTAACCTTCTCAATTTTTTTAAGGCAATTGTATATAAAAACCAATCAATTTAACAATACACAACATATTCCGATCTCTTTACTCAAGAACTCATGCTTGAACATTTTATCTCATAAACTCAGTTAGTCCAAATTTAAAATTAGAAGTTTTATAATGCACTTGTGCATTTGTGTAATTGCCTCAAACTTTTAGCCCCTCGACAAATGGAAGACGATCTGATTTATCACAAGTAGCCTGTAAAGATATAATGGGTAGTCTCACTAAATACATTATTGACAAAGTTTAGATTTTATAATTATCCCCAACATTGTAAGTATTTCTACATATTTTTTGTTTAAAAAAATATTTAAAAAACAAAAAAGGATGTCAACCCAATATGGGCATGCCTGTTATCTCCGAAAGAAACAGAGGACTTCATTCAGTGTTTTAACCCGTACCAACTTTGTATATGAAAGTGCTTTCAAATTACAATGATACATGGCTACGTCAAGATCAAGTGACAATGAAACTGCAAACCGCAAGACGTACCAACTTTAATGGAATCAAAACTCATAAAAATCACTCCTTTCAAATTTAAAAGAAGACGGCTATGTATAAACATGGCACCATTTTTGTGTCCGAAATTTATTTGAATATATACTGAAGAGAGCAAAATAAAGAGTTTTAGGTAGCCACAAAGCAGTTTTCATCTTAATAAAATAACTCGCAGGTTTTATCTTGTTTCGCTTTCAACTTCTCTTTTTCACACATGACCAATACCAAGTGCCTTCATACCTGAACAAAAAGAGAAAAGAAAGTTAAGCCAAATAAATTTCACCTATACATAACTAAACTATGCAAATATTATGGTTTAAAAATTAAAGACGTGAAGTATCCAAGAATATAAAAGCAATTAGTAAATTCATGCCAAGTGCATTCAGAATATGAGTTCATCCTCAATAGAAATGTTTTCTAAATTCTCCTAAAAAAACTTATATAAACAACCCAAAAGTTCACAATAATCAAATTACCTAAATGTTAGTATAGTAAATAAAACACTCTAGTTTAAAAGAATAAAAAATTTAAGTTCAAGAATGCCAAATTCCGCTGATCATATTTCAAAATTAATTCGACTATAGGTTCCTAATGATCTATTTCGCATATAAAAGGGAACCGAGCAAGTTTCTCTACGTTTCTCAAGTATCCAAAGCTTATAAAGATTTTATACAAATAGTACATTGTTTTCAAGATCATATAGTTTCTGTAAGCATGTTTGACAAAAAAAAATAGTTATAACGAATTTAAAACACAATAATGTTCGAGTGTCAAGCGCACCGGATGAGGTCTATTTATCATTTCAACGCCACCATAATTAGTTGCAACTATTTATCCCTGGTGACAGATATAAAGGAGACCACTACATAATGAAATTAACATCTAACTATTACCTTGAACCCATGGTTTTTCCCACCAAGATCAAAGGGGTACTTGGCAGCGACCTTTCGTACAATATCTGAATGAAACCCAACCAATTTTTCTGGAGCATTTCTTCTACCATTAATATCTGTCAAAAGCCAATAACAGTTACGCCAATATATGAAAAGCTTTGGTACAACCCACCTAATAATGCTATTTTTCTGTTTTCAACGAAGTTCAGAATGAAGCGACTTACCCAAATTATTATAAAAAAGAATGCAACACTTGATATTGATTCGCTACTGATAGTTTTTTTAAATGATTTTTCAGGCTTGTAATCTAAAATTATTTATCGCTCAATCCTTTTTATTATGTATTAAATAGTTCACATCATTCACATCACAACAAATCAAGATTTTAATAACTAAAAACATACCTTAGTGCGGTTACGGATATTCCTGGTGTGCAATTATGGGAATATAATTATGGACATTTCAGGGTCGCAACTTGCTGAAGGTGTATCATAAAGTTTGACATATGATGGCTCACAACGCCATTCAGATTCTGTATCAAGAGGGCATATTGGTCTTTCATTAGCCACACTCCTGGTGAAGTTTCCTCCACAATTAAGTGATTACGTTGATTTCAAATCACCTGTAGCTATTAGTATGTCACTTTTCACCCGTTCATACCTATCTGACTTTCGTATCCGTTAATGAATTCCTTTAAAAGATTTTCGTGTTCCTAAAGGCCTGCGCATCGATGAGGGAGAGGTGACGGGTACCAAGTCGATGTAAACTCAGCTTAGACTATTCCCGTTACAACTAATTTGTTGCTCTCTCTATCAAATTACCTGCATAAATTCACATAAATCGACTTTTCAGGTCAAACAACTTCACTTTCCAAACCAAAGTCAATACCAAATTTATGCAAAATTTCACCTACTATTTTTCTGTTTTTACTATCATATGCCATAATGATTAGTCAGCATATCAATAGTATAAAAATTAACTAAAGCGTTATAATTATTCAAGATAAAAACAACTTTTTCATTTTTGAACATTAAATGTCAGCCTTCACTATACCAACCTGTTTCATGTCAAACTTTTTTATTTATTAACCTTAATTATTACTAAGAACAAAATTCTGGAATGAAGTCACATGAACAATTAGTCAATGATAAAAAAGGGCTACTCTTCAAATTTGATCGTTTTTTGGATAGGTTAAATTACCTTCATCCAGGTTGAACACACTCCTTTGTGAACACGACCAGAAAGTGTTTGGTCATAAACTAACACACAAGTAACATAAATCCTGTCGGGTGCCACCTGTTATAATGAATAATCGCACACAGTTAATATCGTAGAATATACATTAGTTTACTTGTTTGTTACCAAACTCTCTGTCACTTGCAATAAGGTAAACTAACATATTTTAATTTTTAGTTTTGAAATTAACACCGTATTAAAATACAACTGAATTATTTTAACATACTAAAAAGTAAGAACTTTCAGTTCCTTCAAGCATCTTTAGTAATGCATGTTGCACACCCTCACCCGACACATCTCTGCTACATGATCATTTATGAACTCTAATGAGCCCGTGATATAACCATTTGACCATAAATGTCAACGATATATAGACTAATTTAATAAAAGTACCTGGAGATCGGAACTTGAGCAAGTTTCTCTACGTTTCTCAAGTATCCAAAGCTTATAACGATTTTATACAAAGTAGTACATAAAATTCATGATCATACAGTTTCTGTAAGCATGTTTGACAAAAAAAAATAGTTATAACGAATTTAAAACACAATAATGTTTGAGTGTCAAGCGCACCGGATCAGGTCTATTTATCATTTCAACGCCACCATAATTAGTTGCAACTATTTATCCCTAGTGACAGGTGTAAAGGAGACCACTACATAATGAAATTAACATCTAACTACTACCTTGAACCCAAGGTTTTTCCCGCCAAGATCAAAGGGGTACTTGGCAGCGACCTTTCGTACAATATCCGAGTGAAACCCAACCAATTTTTCTGGAGCATTTCATCTACCATTAATATCTGTCAAAAGCCAATAACAGTTACGCCAATATATGAAAAGCTTTGGTACAACCCACCTAATAATGCTATTTTTCTGTTTTGATCGAAGTTACTGACACAAATTATTATAAAAAACAATGCAACTCTTGATATTGATTCGCTACTGATAGTTTTTTTAAATGATTTTTCAGGCTTGTAATCTAAAATTATTAATCGCTCAATCCTTTTATGAAGTATTAAATAGTTCACATCATTCACATCACAACAAATCAAGATTTTAAGAACTAAAAACATACCTTAGTGCGGCTACGGATATTCCTGGTGTGCAATTATGGGAATATAATGATGGACATTTAAGGATCGCAACTTGCTGAAGGTGTATCACAAAGTTTGACATATGATGGCTCACAACGCCATTCAGATTCTCTATCAAGAGGGCACATTGGTCTTTCATTAGCCACACTCCAGACATAACAACTTGTGAAGTTTCCTCCACAATTAAGTGATTACGTCGATTTCAAATAACCTGTAGCTATTAGTATGTCACTTTTCACCCGTTCATACCTATCTAACTTTCGTATTCGTAAAAATGAATTCCTTTAAACGATTTTTGTCTTCCTAAAGGCCAGCGCATCGATGAGGGAGAGGTGATTTTATACCAAGTCGATGTAAACTCAGCTTAGACTATTCCCGTTACAACTACTTCGTTGCTCTCTCTATCAAATTACCTGCATAAATTCACATGCATCGACTTTTCAGGTCAAACTTCACTTTCCAAACCAAAATCTTTTGGGATATTACAAAATTAGTCAATGATAAAAAAGGGCTACTCTTCAAATTTGATCCTTTTTTTGATAGGTTAAATTACCTTCATCCAGGTTGAACACACTCCTTTGTGAACACGACCTGAAAGTGTTTGGTCATAAACTAACACACAAGTAACATAAATCCTGTCGGGTGCCACCTGTTATAATGAATAATCGCACATAGTCAATATCGTAGAATATACATTTTGTTACCAAGCTCTCTGTCACTTGCAATCGGGTAAACAAACATATTTTAATTTTTGGTTTTTAAATTGACACCGTTATTAAAATACAGCTGAATTACTTTAAAATACTAAAAAGTAAGAACTTACGGTTCCTTCAAGCATCTTTAGTAATGCATGTTGCACCCTCACCCGATACATCTCTGCTACATGATCATTTATGAACTCTAATGAGCCCGTGATATAACCATTTGACCATAAATGTCAACGATATATAGACTAATTTAATAAAAGTACCTGGAGATGGTAGCCTAGTTTCATTGAAAAAAATTGCAATGCAAAGGATGTCTCTGCTGAATGGAAATCTTGCTGACTTTGAGAAGACAAAAGTCAATTTCTCCCAACGATCCCTCATTTTGTTATAAGCAAAATAAAAAATCACTATACCATCGCCTTCAACGACTTTCTTTAAAAGCTTCAAAACTCTTAATGGTGTGTCCTTTCAAATTCCCAAATCGGCAACTGAAATATACATACCAAAAATGTGTTTCGGCATGACCAGTATGAGATAATAAAATATACATACTTCAAGTGTATAAATGAGGCCTTATCAGTTATAAAAAGTTTTAAAATTTCTAGCTATATTTGATGCAAAAATTAACTTGATCTAACAACTTAAATGTATGCACATAATAAGTTAAAGGCTTGTTCTTAGAATTTGAAGTAAACCCATCAGAGAAGAATCCATTGCAAGTGTTTATCCGAATTCACATTAGAATCCATTTTAACAATGTTGCTTAGTTAGTGTTAATGTGTTACCATTTATGAATCTAAGTTAATTTTCTAAAATATTTTGAATTAGTAATTAGTGTTGATATCATGATAATCTATATTGTGAACCAAAAAGCCCTTATAAGCAGTGTAATAAGCAAACCCAAACATCCATTAAAAGTAATTATTCAAAAAAGCAATCACATATAGCCCCTCTACGAAGTTTCGTAAGAAATCCTAGATAGCCAAAACACATTTAACCTGATAGGCAATGCCAAACAGCCCCTATATTCCTATAAGAAAAATTGAGCTAAATTTTTTTATGTACTGCACATATTGCAACATTGTAATCTCAACTTAATACCTCACAAATCACAAAATGTTTATACTTTCATGGATTAGGAGAAGTTTGTTTAGGAAGTAACCTGATAGCTATGTTGAATCAAATTGTTACCATTACTGCCCAATCAACAATATTTCCACAGCAATGATTATATGAAGAAAATATTTTAATGATTCATATGTGGTCGCATTTAAAAGAAATGAAAGTGGTAATTAACAGAAAATGTAAATACAACAAAAAAGAGCACCATGTAAAGAATAACAAAATATTTTACCAATAACTATTCGGAGAAACACGTATATATTGTTGCTTACTTTTCCATGATCGAAGTGACCCATAATGGTGAGAACAGGGGGTCTATCTTGTAAATGGTCCAGGTCTTCTTCATAAAAAGTTTCTTTCTTTTTCGCCAATTATGATATTTTAATTGGACACCCATCCATAACTTCCGCATCGTACTCCCTACAAACCACTTTTCAACTTCATCTACCGATTCATTCTACCTAATCATAAAGAAAAGCTACTCAAAAGGCTAAAAATCTTGTTGAACAAATACATCCTAACAACATCATTCAAATCATAAAATACAGAAAAATATGATTTACCTAATTTTAAATAGAAAGACATGTATGCCCATGTTGTTTGGGCTGTTTTTCGCCTGCGTCCACCATTAACAAAAGTTTAAATTCGTTGTCGATCATTTAAACTACAAATAAATAAGAGAAACAATAACAAACAACTAAATCCAAACATTATAAAACCCAAGTCAATAACCAAAAAAAGACAATTCTTTTAGAGTAAATTACTTAAATGAACACTTTATACCACTAGTTTACGTATATAAACCTCGCACATAAAATTATCGAAAATGAACTTTTTGATATTATTCGTTAGATCTATTACTAAATTACTTTCTAACCGTTAGATCTAGTAGACATGTATAATGGCNGAGGACCTCTATTTATACACACGAAACCCTAGATGGTTTCGTGTTCCTCACTCTTTGGGTTATCCGATATCTATTGCCAAAATAGGAGATATCGCATAACCACACGGTTTGGGTAACCGTGTTTGGGCTTGGGCCTTCGTGGGCCTAAGCATTCCACTTGTTGCAGGTTACAGTTCGTATCCGTGGGCCTCGTGGGCTACGAATATTATAATAATGGCCCACTCGTAGTGGGCTTGCGTACTGGATGGGTTCGTGACCCGAATCCATACCATACGTCATCAATTATATTTTTTTTTCCGTTATTATTTTGTTTTTCGTTAATATATTTTTTTTTCGTTAATATATTTTTTTTTGGTTATTATTTTTGTTGGAACAATTTTTCAAATATAGGTAAACAAAGGGCCAGCCATAGTACTAATTAAGAGCACAAGTACCCGCCCACCTTCCTTAGTGTGATTTTTGGAGTAACAGTTCTTCAAATTCAAGTAAAAAAAGTGATTTTCGGTGCAACATTTATTCAGATTAAGGTAATAAAGATGGGACTACAAAAGAACTAATTCGGAGCAGAAGTATCCATTACAAGTTCAAGGTAAAAATAAATTCTTTAGTGTGATTTTTTAGTGTAAAACTTTTTTCAAATTTAGGTAAAAACAACGGTCAACAATATTACTAATCCGGAAGATAAATATTCGTTACAAATTGTGTAAAAAGAAATCTCTTAGTGTGCTTTTTGGTGTAACACAATAACAGTTTTTCAAATTCAGTTAAAAAAGATGGTTTAACTATAGTACTAATTCCGAGGAGGAACCACGTTACAAATTCGGCGTAAAAAGAAATTCATTGGTGTAACAGTTACTACTTATTCGGAGCACTATCCTTTATAAATTCAGTAAAAAGAAATTCTTTAGTGTAATTTTTGGTGTAATACTTCAGGGTAAAAATAATTTCTTTAGTGTGATNATTTGGTTGTACAATGTGAATAAATCATTGTACTTTTAAGTAATGGGGTGTTTTAATAATAATATTAATTACATTCATAATTTCCTTTAATAAGATTTCAACATTTCAACATTTCAACAATATTGACTTTTCACTTTTCCACTTTGACTCTTTTTCCTTTATATGTAGTATAGATTTGGATTGAATGATTTTGTTGAAGCGTTTCTTTTTCATGGGTGAGGAGCGTTTTCATTGAACCGTATTTAATACAAAAATGGATGCTTTTAGTATCGATATGAAAGTAGTAGTGCATTGGAGTGTTGTACACATGAGAGCATTAATTATTTTTCGACCAATAGGAGCGCAGACACATAAGCGCATTAATTATTTATCGTGCTTTAGGGGCTTGTAAATTATTCTGTTTTATTAGATTTTATAGATAGATATATATATGATTATATATTGATGTCTAAATTACTTTGTTACAAAATCCATGCCCCTACTTATAAAACCATAAACATTTTGTTCACCCAACAATGTGGGACAAACTTCTAACTCATTTTCTTTCCTTAAGTTTCATTCCAAACATTCTACTTCGAGTTCCAAACACCCTGCTTCGAGAGTCGATATATCTTTCACACTATTTTTGTTTTGAACACTCATATATTGTTACCAAGCTCTCACCAAGGAATATATAACGCAACAATATTTTATTCATATCGACAACTAAAGTCTAACATTATTTGTGTCTAAAATTGAGCAAAATCCATATTTTTCACCAAAATCTTCGAGCAAAAAACATTTGGCAGAATGAGTGACTTGGGCGCAATAACAGGTCAAAGCATGTATTATTTTTTTTTGTACAGAACTCAATTGCTCATTGAAATGGCCAATATCTTTCCTTATTTCCATATATGCATTTTATGATGTTAAATGACAAATAATCACACCCATCATACTACACAGCACATAAACATAAATAGAGATTTACCAGCATTTACATTTGACAAGATCAAGCGGAGTAATGGCCTATGAACAAAACCTCTTTTCTCAAACTACCACAACAGTACATGCAACATAATAAGCGGGCTAAAACATCTTTAATATTACCAGGCTCGCTGGGAGCCTGTATGTAGGAAAACAGAGTTTAAACCAGAATCAACCTCTTGAATCTCAATTCAAGAGTTATCTTTATTAGCAACCAAAATCAATCAAGATCAACAAGAACCTCATCTTAATCAGTTATTCACAACTAACACAAACCAGAAAGATAATACCCACAATCCTTCCCACTGCTACACATGTGGAAGGCTATTGATTATTATCAATAGTACTATTACAAGAACAAATCCTCACAATCACTCTTAAGCAATAATGAAAAACACTAGAACAGATCTTGATTGATCAACGATTACAATGAGAGAAACTGTGTGCAGTTTTCTTGAGAAAGAGAGTTATGAAACCCTAGATAGAATGCGAGCTTATATAGCCTTGACCAATAACTTCTAGCAGCTTGTCACCAACAGCCCTTGAACTTTGCATAACCTGCTACTATCAGCTACAAGTCTTTATCAACACTATAACTGAAATACAAACATGCCACAAATAGTCCTTGTAATATAAGTGTTCCATATTGAGTTAATTTTAACATCCCCCCTTAACTCAAACCTGGAACACATCAAAAAGACCAAGTTTGGAAACCAGTTTTTCATGTTGAAGCTTATCTAAACCCTTAGTAAAAATATCAGCTGTTTGATCAGCTGATTGAACTTTTTTAGTTTTAATAACCCCAGCTAAGATTTTATCTCTCACAAAATGTAAATCAATCTCTAAGTGTTCTGTTCTCTCAAGAAAAACAGGATTTGCAGCAATCTTAATTGCAGCCTGACTATCACAAAAAAGTTTAACAGGCAAAAAATGTTCCCAGTTTTGGTCTTTTAAAATTTTTAAGACCCAAACAATTTCTGAAGTAGCAGAGGCCATTGCTCTGTATTCAGCCTCTGCACTTGACTTAGTAAGGGTATTTTGTTTTTTGCTTTTCCATGAAATAAGTGAACCATTTAAGAATATACAAAACCCTGTAACAGACCTTCTAGTAATCACACGTTTGGCCCAGTCTGCATCCACATAAGTCTCAAGATTTTCAAAAGAACTTTTAACAATATGTATTCCCCTACCAGGAGAGCCCTTAAGATATCTCAAAACTGTAAGTGCAATTTTAAGATGAGACTTGAGTGGCTTATGCATGAACTGATTCAAACAATGTACAAAATATGAAATGTCTGGCCTAGTGTGTGTCAAGTAAATCAGTTTTCCAACTAATTTTTGATATTCAGTTATGTTATCTAGAACAGGATCAAGTATAGTAGTTTCATTAGAAATAGACAAACTTTGTTCTAAAGGAAAGCAGATGGTTTACATGCTAACAAGCCAAACTCAGAAAGTAAGTCCAAACAATATTTCCTCTGAGTTAAACATAGACCTTTATCAGTTTCAATAACCTCAATGCCCAAAACGTACTTAAGTTTCCCCAGATCTTTAATTTGAAACTTAGACTTAAGAAACACTTTAAAACTTTCAATCTCAGCCAAGTTATTACCAGTAACAATTATATCATCAACATACACAAGTAAAGCAACAATATTACCTGATTCATTCTTGATAAACAAGGAATAATCACTCTTACTCTGTATGAATCCATTTTCAAGCAAAGCACTGGTTAACTTAGCATTCCACTGTCTGGGTGCTTGTTTCAAACCATATAAAGACTTTTTGAGTCTACAAACTCTCTTATCATTAGCATTAAAGAAATCATCAGGCAAAGACATAAAAACAGTCTCTTCTAAATCTCCATATAGAAAAGCATTATTAATGTCAAGTTGAAATATAGGCCAATTTTGTTGTACAACAAGATTTATAAGACATCTAACTGTAAAAATTTTAACAACAGGTGAAAAAGTTTCATCAAAATCAACCCCTTCCTTTTGATTAAATCCTTTAGCAACAAGCCTAGCATTATATCTATCAACTTCACCACTAGATTTATATTTAATCTTAAACACCCATTTACAGCCTATAGCTTTCCTGCCTTCAGGTAACATAACAAGTTCAAAGGTATCATTCCTATATAAGGCTTGCATTTCACTATACATTGCGGGGCTATTTGACAAAAACTACATGATTTACCGCTGAATGATTTAAGACTCTGAATGATTTAAAGGCTCTGAACCAAAGTGTTTATGAATGAAAACTTATTGTTTGACAAGTGTTCTGAATACATATATTGTGTAAAACTAATTGTTGAAAATTTATATATTTTTTCTTGTACGTCGTAATAAAATGCGAATGTAGAAAGGTAATTAAATACGAATGTTTAAAATAAGAATATTGAAAGGTAATAAAATACGAATGTAGAAAGGTAATAAAATACGAATGTTGAAAATTTATACTAATTGTATAAAACTAATTAATGAAACGTAACAAAATACGAACTTTGAAAGGGACAGTTATATATAAAATTGTTAATTTAATAAGGAGTAAATGAGCGATAGGCCTAGAAGTGACGCTGTATCAATTTGTATATCTTAAATCCTGAGCCATTAGACACCTAGTGTAATCATTAAGTGGTAGAAAAAAAATTATCAAACAACAAATGTCACTGACCGAATAAGGGAAAAGCCCATTAAGAGGCTATCAAACACCCCCTGCATCTACCCAGTGCTGGTACGTGCAGGCCTCCCAATATGTTTTAGGTTCAAAACTTTTATTAAGCTCAATGACAAAACACAAAGTATCATTTTTTAGTTTTGCATAAGTAACAAAATTTTCAAGTCCAAACTTGACTTTAGAATCAACAATGTAATCATTATACTTATTAGGAAAAGTTTGATGATCTAACAGATCTTCTCAAAGAAAGTTGATTATTATTATGAAAACTTGTTTCTGCTGCTTGTTCAGGAATGGGACTAAAGTCACCCTCAGAAGATGTCACACCACTTGGTGTTGCAACATTCTCATCAACACTGGCAATCTCATTGGAACCAGGAGAATGCCCCAAATTACCCTCCAAATGGTCAATAGTTGGACTACCAAAATGTTGAGAGTGGCTGCCATCTCCCAAATGATGATCATTTTGATTATTATTACCCAAAGGGGTACCATTATGTTTATTGTCATCATTGGGTGTGTTAGGGTCTTCATAAGTAACTTCATCAAAGAAGTTTACTTGATTCAAACCCTGACTGAGAGGGTCAGGAGCAGCAGAAGCATTTTTAATCTTGAAAGGAAAAACTTTTTCAAAAAATCTTACATCTCTAGAGAAGATAAACTGTTTCCTTTCAAGACTAGAAAGTTTATAACCTTTTTGAAAATTAGAATACCCAACTAAAACACATTTCTCAGCTGTGCTACTAAACTTATCATTGCTGGTAAGAATAGTAGCAAAACATAAACAACCAAAAACTCTTAAATGGTTTAAGTCAGGTTTTCTATTAAAAGCAAGATTAAAGGGAGACTCTCCATTGAGCACTGAGGAAGGCAATTTGTTAATCAAGTAAGTGGCTGTTAGAACACATTCAGACCATAAAAATAGAGGCAATTCCCCCTGAAAAATAAGGGATCTGGCCACATTTAAAGGATGCCTATGTTTCCTCTCTACAACCCCATTTTGTTGAGGAGTATAAGCACAAGATGTTTGATGAATAATCCCTTTTTCTTCACAAAACTTATTAAAATGATTATTAACAAATTCAGTCCCATTATCACTTCTAAAAATTTTAACACACTTTTCAAACTGTGTTTTAATCAAGTTATAAAAACTCTGAACACAATCAAACACCTCATGCTTACTTCTAAGCAGGTAACCCAAACAGCCCTGGTGAAATCATCCACAATAGTTAAAAAGAATCTATGACCTTCTTTACTTTTAACCTTATAAGGACCCCAAAGATCAAGATGAACAATATCACCAAAAGCTTTGGTTTTGTGGTCACTTAATGGAAAAGTCTCTCTGGTTCGTTTTGCCTTTTGACAAACTTCACAAGGTTCAATTTCATTTTTATTTTCAAAAAAGATTTCACCTTTTAGTACTGACAGAACTTGATCAGAGGGATGACCAAGCCTGCAGTGCCACATTTCTTTGGTCAAATTACAATTAGCACTAGAAGTCTCAAATCCTAGGCCAGTACCTTGAATTCCATCAAAGTAATATAAACCATCCTTTTGTTTACCAATCCCTAGCACATTCATTCCCCTCAAATCCTGAGGTAAAACATAACACTGTGACTCATCAAATGCAATAACAAATTTGATGTCCCTAGCCACCTTATGAACAGGCATTAGGCTAACACACTATTCTGGAACAACCAACACATCATATAGAGTTAATTGTTTGGTTAGAACCATATTTCCAACCTTAGTAATTAAAGCTTTAGTTCCATTAGGATGTGAAACTTTAATCCCTAATTTGGAAATTTCAATTACATTAACCAAAAATTTATCAGTATATGTAAGGTGTTGATTAGCACCAGAATCAACAATAAGTCCAGCTGCAACAAGTGCAGATCTAAACTTACTATTGTTACAGAAAAATCTTTGAAAATTTGATTAAAAAACTTGCTGTTGTTTAAAACAATACCTGCCATATTGGCATGTACTCCATTCCCATTTCCATCAACATTACTAGAATTTCCTTTAATGAAAGAAATCAATTTAGAAATCTGTTCATCAGAAAAGGTAGAAGTGGAACTAGAACCAACAGAATTGTTATTATTTATAAATCTTTTGTTAAAATTTTGAGTACCCTGATTATTATTATTGTTATTATTTCTTCTATTCTTTCCAAAATCAGCAGGATACCCAATGAGTTTAAAGCATCTATCAGCAGTATATCCATTAAAGCTACAATGTTCACACACAAAGGTAGGACCACCAGCAGTCCTCCTATTATCATTAGATCTAGGAGTATTATTAGGTCTTGAGGTATTACCAGAGGTTTGGGGCCTCTGAGAATTACCTCTATTGGGCACACTGGAGTTAAACACAGTTGACTGAGACCTTTTAGAAGTCCCACCAACTGAATCAGTGACCACTGATCTGTGAGACTCCTCACTAGAAATAATGGCAAATGCCCCTTTCACATAAGGTAGAGGGTCTCTAGACAAGATATCACTCCTTATTTGCATATAAGAATCATCTAATCCCATTAAAAACTGCATTAGTTTCATTAACTGATTATGTTTTTTAAAATCCTCCGCAGTATGACAAGTGCATCTAGGCAACTGAATTAAAGCATCAAATTGTTTCCACAAAGTGCTTAATTTATTAAAATACTTAGCAATAGAACAACCATTTTGAGACAAAGAATTGATTTTATGATGCAGATTAAAAGTAACTGAACCATCAACTCTATCAAAAGTTTCCTTTTACTCAGTCCAAACATCAGAAGCCTTTTTTGAAAAAATTTGACCAAAAAAGAACTCTTCAGATATAGAATTTAAAATCCACCCCAACACAACAGCATTAACCCTGTCCCATTGTATGCCTAATACTTCATCAACATGTGATCTTTTACAAGTGCCATCTATAAAACCAGTTTTATTTTTACCCTCTAAAGCTAATAACATAGCACAAGACCACACATTGTAATTTTCAGTACCTTTAATTTTAATAGACACAACAGTTAGAGTAGCAGAGTCATTAGGGTGCAAATGAAGAGGATGACTAAGGTCAAGTTTACTAATAAGTGTAACAGGGGCATCCTCTTCCTCATCAGAATTATGCACAGAATTATCAGAATTATGCACAGACATGATACCAAGCAAGAACACAAACAATCACACAAGAAAGGTCAAGAAGGTAGTTCCCAGGCTTTCCTTGCCACTGAAGTGGTAGGTCAAGGGTGCACACAAGCATACAAAACAATAAAGAACAAAAAAAAACAAAAGCACAGATAGCAAATAATCAAAGAAACACAGCTAACACCTTAAATACAACAAACTCAACTTCAACAATCCCAAATCCTACTCCCCGTCAATCTAAAAAAGAAAATAAGAAAGGAAATTAAAGTAAAGAGTGCGAGAGGTGTTACAGTGCACGCAAAATCCAGTAAGCAGTGGAACAAGAACCTAGGTTATGATTCTTGATTCACTTAGTCAAGAATCACAACCCACACGATCTCAATCAACCCAGAATCAACGAACCACCAAACCCTAATTTTCAAGAATTAGGGAAACCACGAAAAACCACCAAGATTCACCAGAAACACCGGTAAACCGATCAAGAACATCAAAACCAACCACCAACCGAAGCCAGAGATCAAACCCCCAAAATACCCAAACCATAATTTTTTCAAAAATCAGGCGTTTTGTGAGATCTTTTAGAATTAATCAATTAGAGTAAAAAAAACACCAATTAACCACGGTTAATTGAGTTTAATCAAATCAATTTTGAAAACCCCCAAAATTTTGAAACCCTAATTTTTTGAAATCGATTTTAGAGCAAGATACAAGAAACCTGGCTCTGATACCATGTAGGAAAACAGAGTTTAAACCAGAATCAACCTCTTGAATCTCAATTCAAGAGTTATCTTTATTACCAACCAAAATCAATCAAGATCAACAAGAACCTGATCTTAATCAGTTATTCACAACTAACACAAACCAGAAAGATAATACCCACAATCCTTCCCACTGCTACACAGGTGGAAGGCTATTGACTAATTATCAATAGTACTATTACAAGAACAAATCCTCACAATCACTCTTAAGCAATAATGAAAAACGCTAGAACAGATCTTGATTGATCAACAATTACAATAAGAGAAACTGTGTGCAGTTTTCTTGAGAAAGAGAGTTATGAAACCCTAGATAGAATGCGAGCTTATATAGCCTTGACCAATAACTTCTAGCAGCTTGTCACCAACAGCCCTTGAACTTTGCATAACCTGCTACTATCAGCTACAAGTCTTTATCAAATACAAACATGCCACAATTAGTCCTTGTAATATAAGTGTTCCATATTGAGTTAATTTTAACATTGTACCACAAAACCTCGCTCTTTTCTCAACATCCAATGACACTAGAACCGAAGACAGCGTATCCTCCATTACATGATAAAAACATGACCTATTTTTAAACGAAGTCGAGTATAGATAGCTCGGAATCATTGACTGCCTTAAACTTTCCATGATATCCTTAAACAAATGTACTAGAATTTCGTCGCGATCAAGCTATAACTTGAGATTGAATGATGATTAACTATAAGAAAATGGATTCAAAGTCGGTGAAAAATATTTGTAAAATTTTAAATCTGTTACATGGGCCTATGAACCGGACTTGCATATAATATATAATTCTGGTAAAGTTATAAATCTATAGTAACTAGTTAATATTTATATGTTACCAATAACATACATTTCTACCCAAAAAAAAAGTCCTATTTCATTGATTGATGTGTTCTTTAGTGCATGTAAAACACAAGATACTACTTTTTATAGATTGTGTGTTTGGCAACATTAGCCCCGAAAGCAATAGTGTGAAGCAGTAACATTCATATTCAAAGCTTCTTTAACTGACATTTGTTAAACTAGCGTTTAAAAAAAAAAAAAAAATCTACATGGTACTTGTCAAATAATGGTAAGATTTCAAACACTAGTAACTCTAAAACGCCCCAATTCAGTTTGTTCGATACCCATAAGCCCAAATGGGAGTTTGATTTCTAAGCCGTCTAAGCAAGCAAATACGAAATATATGATTTAAAGATATACTTGTAAAGCAAATTATTAAGATCCTTAAGTGTGGTTTATTGTTTCAATCAAGTTTTTTAAATAACTATTTTCTCACAACAATTTTCACAAAGAGATATCTATATTTAGATCTAACCAATATATCTTTTAACTTTTATAAACCACACTTAATTCACTAAATAATCTACTAAACAAGTATATAAAAATCTACTCTCTAATCATAGCAAACAAACACATAGCATGTAGTTTGATAAACATAATTATTATACTAAAATTATCAACTACTAAAGATTTAAAAAGTAAAGAAAATAGAACCCGGATGAATAAACGAGAGGAATAAACCACCCGATCTAATAAGCACAAATTATCAATAAAGTTTACAACTTTATTAATCTTATCCACTAATTAGTAAGTAAAGTTTAAAACTTTATTCACTAACAAGCTTAAAAATTACTAAAGTTTCAAACTTTATGTATAAAATATGCTTAAAGACCCTTAAGCTCCGGCCTTAGTGGTAGATCGTGATAAAAAATAAGACATAAGAGTTAGAATAACAATAATTTTTATAAAACTAGATTATAACTATAAGTTTTTACTAAATAAGCTAAAATACTAAAGCTTAAAGTGAATAAGGGAGAAAGCAATCAAGGCTATTAAGCCGATCACCCAAGTGAAGCACTTATGTTCCCTTATATAAATCAACAATAAGCTAAAGTATATAAAAAACTACAAAATAACAATAAAGATTCAAACTTTATACTAAATAAACTATAGAAATACTAGATCTATAACAAGCTCTCGAAACTAAAGGTCAAAATGGACTTAATCAAAGATTAAGGCAAGCTTTAAAGCTAAAGACCTATCTTGTTCGAATTGAGCCAAGTATAAAAACTTCAAAATAAACAATAAAGATGCACGCTTTATACTAAAAACTTGATAAAAATACTAGATCTAATTAATAAGCTATCTAAAAAAGCTAATAAATAAAAAAGTGCTCTCAAACTTAAGATATGTCAAGACTTATTTGGAAAATAAGTCGAGCTTAACGAGCTCATGCATATCTTTTTGTGTTTGAATCGAGCTAGAGGGTTAAGAAAAGAAGAAGTTATAAGATATAATTAAGCTAATCTTAATAAAAATGTAAACTTTTTATAAAAAGAAAGAATAAAAACTATTATTATTATTATTATTTTTTAATAGTTAAAGAAAAGAAAAGTATTAGGAAAGGATACTAAAATCATTGTGTATAATGATATACTATGTAAATATGTCAGGAAACTTATATTAGGTAGGTTTTATTTAGTACATGATTTCATACTTGTTTTACCCGTAGATGGTCCTGTACATTGTATTATTTAAGTTGCCTTTTGGCCAGAGAATAAGATGAACATTCAAATCCTCAGATTTATTATGGTACCAGAGCCTTGATTCTCTGATCCTAATAAAACAATGACCGGTGGAGGAGATGATAGTGGTGGCAAAAAGAACGGTGATGCTAGTGGAACAAAAACAACATCTTCGTACTTTTTGTCATCAAACGATAATCCTGGAAACTTAATCACCCATGTTCAACTTAAAGGGGAAAACTATGAAGAGTGGTCTCGGGCGATAAGAACGGCGCTTCGGGCCAAGAAGAAACTCGTCTTTATTGATGGGACGATGAAGAAACCGAATGATGAGTCCCCTGATCTAGAAGATTGGTGGACTGTAAACTCTATGCTTGTTGCATGGATGTTTAATACGATTGAACCAACTTTGCGTTCCACTATCACTCATATGGAAAACGCAAAGGACCTTTGGGATGACATTAAGCAACGTTTCTCTATCGGTAACGGACCTCGGGTGCAACAATTGAAGTCAGATTTGGCTGATTGCAAACAAAGAGGCCAATCGATAGTTTCGTACTATGGAAGGCTAAAGATGTTGTGGGATGAACTTGCAAATTACGACCAGATCCCAACATGTATATGTGCAGGTTGTGAGTGTGAACTTACAATCAAACTCCAAAAGAAGCGCGAAGAAGAAAAAGTTCATCAATTTCTCATGGGCTTAGATGCAAAAGCTTATGGAACTCTTCGTTCAAATGTGCTAAGTACTGAACCACTTCCAGCCTTGAATAGGGTATATGCCATGACAATTCAGGAAGAGCGGGTTCAGGCTGCTACACAAGTGAAGGATGAAAGAGATCCGGTGAGTTTTGCGGTTCACGCAAACCATGGAAAACGAACTACTGGATTTGAAGCAAAAGATCGCACTATTACTTGTTCTGAGTGTAACCGAACAGGTCACAGTTCAGAAAGTTGTTTTGAGATTATTGGTTATCCAGAATGGTGGGGTGATAGACCTAAGACGACTGGACGCGGAGCTGGAAAAGGTCGAGGA
This sequence comes from Artemisia annua, assembly GCA_014162995.1. NCBI lineage: Eukaryota > Viridiplantae > Streptophyta > Magnoliopsida > Asterales > Asteraceae > Artemisia > Artemisia annua. Next base: position 30,762 of record LBNU01030286.1, on the reverse strand, counting down.
GGATCTAAAAGTTATGGCAGTGGAGGTCGAGGACGTAACATCGGTCCTAGGGCTAATGTTGCACAAGTACCACAAGTTGGTGTAACTCAAGAAGTTAATGTAGACAAGGCTGGAATTGGAGCATTAAGTGAAGATCAGTGGAATGTGCTAGTTAACCTTTTGAATTCTCATAAAAACGGTAATGAGAAATTGACAGGTAATCAAAACTATTTCCCATTTATAATCGACTCAGGTGCCTCTCACCATATGGCACGGTCACTTGATTATTTCACAGAGTTACATGACATACTTAAATGTATGGTCGACATGCCCAATGGAGAGGTGGCATCGACATCCAAAGAAGGAACAATTTCACTTGGGGGAAACTTGAGACTGAAAAACGTTTTATACGTCCCTAATTTGACTTGCAATTTGATTTCAGTGCCAAAATTACTTGACGATTCAAATTGTAATGTTATATTCACTCCTAAGTATTGTTATTTTCAGGACCGCACTTCGAGGATGGTGATTGGAGCGGGTGAGCGACGCGAGGGGCTTTTCTTTTTTAAAGGAGTGGCACCGGTTAGAGCTTACAAAATAGGTGGTATTGCAAGTTATGATTTATGGCATCAAAGAATGGGACATCCTTCTAGTAAAATAATTGATTTACTTCCTAAGTTTCATAATGGTACTAGCACTGGTAATAGTTTGAAGAACAAAGCTTGTGATATATGTTTTCGAGCAAAACAAACTCGAGAAAGTTTTACTTTAAGTGATAATAAAGCCACTGATTGTTTTGAGTTAATTCACTGTGATTTATGGGGTCCTTATAGGACCTCTACCTCTTGTGGTTGCCGTTATTTTCTTACTATTGTGGATGATTTTTCTAGAGGTGTTTGGATTTTTTTGCTGAATTCAAAAGATGAGACACAAAATAAGCTTCGTAATTTTATTGCTATGGCTAGGCGTCAATATAACAAGGATGTGAAAATTGTTAGGAGTGATAATGGTACAGAATTTACTTGCTTGAAATCATATTTTGCTGAACATGGTATGATTCATCAGACTTCGTGTCCTGGTACACCCCAACAAAATGGCCGTGTTGAGAGAAAACATCGCCATATACTAAATGTGGCAAGAGCTTTACGTTTTCAAGCAAACTTACCTATAGATTTTTGGGGTGAATGTGTTTTGACAGCTGGATATTTGATCAATAGAACACCTTCTATGGTCTTGGAAGGAAAGACGCCTTATGAAATCCTATTTGGCCAGCCCCCATCATATGATCGTATTCGAGTTTTCGGTTGTCTTTGTTATGCACATAAACAAAACCGAGATAATGATAAATTTGCTAGTCGAAGTAGGCGTTGTATTTTTGTTGGTTATCCTTATGAAAAAAAAGTTTGGAGATTGTATGATGTTGAAAGTGGGGACTTCTTTGTGTCAAGAGATGTTGATTTCATGGAAAATGAATTTCCATTTAAAACTATAGATGATACAAAGGCTCATTCTGGTGATGTGATGATAAGTGATTCATTATATGTTGATGATGATGAAGTATGTCAAATGGGTGTAGAAAGTCATTCTCCCCATAGTCCTAATGATAGTGAAAATGTTGATGAAAATTCAGAAAGTCATGGGCATGTGAATGATACCATAAGTGAGGACGTGAGGGGGGGAAATAATCCTAGTACAAGTCATACAAGTGAAGAGCAACTAGGTCGAGGACAGAGACAACGACAACCTTCCACTCGTTTGAAGGACTTCGTGATACACACCACTCGTTTAAGCCCCTCTGCAGCGCCACCTCTTCAGTCAACATCTTCAGGTACGCCCTATCCTATAGCACATTATGTGAATTGTGATAAGTTTTCTCTACGTCATCGGTGTTTCTTAGCAGCAATTATAGCTGAAAGTGATCCCAACACTTTTGCTGAAGCTATTAATGATGAGCGTTGGAGGGTTGCTATGCAAAAGGAAATCGAGGCCCTTGAAAATAATGGGACGTGGACTATAACAGATTTGCCACCTGGAAAGAAAGTTATCGGTTGCAAATGGGTTTATAAAACAAAATATAACTCTGATGGGACTATTGAACGACACAAGGCTCGATTGGTCATTCTTGGAAACAAGCAAGTCGAGGGGATAGATTATAACGAAACATTTGCACCTGTTGCAAAAATGGTTACAGTTCGAACTTTTCTAGCTGTGGCAGCTGCTAAGAATTGGGAATTACATCAGATGGATGTTCACAATGCCTTTTTGCACGGTGACTTAAACGAAGAAGTTTACATGAAAATTCCTCCTGGATTTTCTTCTCAAAAATCAGGTAAAGTTTGTCGTTTACGGAAGTCTCTATATGGTTTAAAACAAGCTCCACGAAATTGGTTCGCCAAGTTGGCAATGGCTTTAAAAAGTTATGGCTTTATCCAATCGCTTTCTGATTATTCATTGTTTACTCTTCGGAGAGGTGACGCTCACTTAAATGTGTTGGTTTATGTCGATGACCTCGTTATCTCAGGAAATAATAGTAATGAAGTGACAACATTTAAAGCATATTTGAGTCGGTGCTTTCATATGAAGGACCTGGGTGTTCTCAAATATTTTTTGGGCATCGAAGTTGCTAGAAATTCAGAAGGTATTTTTTTATGCCAACGGAAGTATGCATTAGATATTATTTCCGAGGCGGGTTTGTTGGGAGCTAAGCCCGCTAATATTCCTTTGGAGCAACATCATCGCTTGGCACTAGCAGATGGTGAGGAAATGCGAGACCCCGAGCGCTACAGGCGTCTTGTTGGACGTTTAATCTATTTAACCATCACACGACCTGAACTTTCTTATTGTGTTCATGTTCTTTCACAGTTTATGCAACATCCACTTGAGGAACATTGGCAAGCTACTGTACGTGTAGTTCGTTATATTAAAGATAATCCTGGACAAGGGATTTTGCTTCGTCTTGATAATGATCTTCGATTATATGGTTATTGTGATTCCGATTGGGCTAGTTGCCCCGTGACCCGACGTTCTCTTACTGGCTATTTTGTTTTACTTGGAAACTCACCCATTTCCTGGAAGACAAAGAAGCAACATACTGTGTCACGGTCTTCTAGTGAGGCTGAATATAGGTCGATGGCTACTACAACATGCGAGCTTAAATGGTTAAAAGGACTACTGAATTCTCTTGGTGTAGCACATCCTGAGCCTATGCGTCTCTTCTGTGATAATCAAGCGGCTTTACACATCGCCGCTAATCCTGTTTTTCATGAACGCACAAAGCATATCGAGGTTGATTGTCACTTTGTGCGTGATGAAATTTTGTCCGGTAATCTTGCTCCTTCTTATGTGCATACTTCGACACAACTTGCTGATATATTTACGAAGGCACTTGGAAACCAACAATTTCACGACATTCTTAGCAAGTTGGGCATTCATAATCCACATGCTCCAACTTGAGGGGGGGTATTAGGAAAGGATACTAAAATCATTGTGTATAATGATATACTATGTAAATATGTCAGGAAACTTATATTAGGTAGGTTTTATTTAGTACATGATTTCATACTTGTTTTACCCGTAGATGGTCCTGTACATTGTATTATTTAAGTTGCCTTTTGGCCAGAGAATAAGATGAACATTCAAATCCTCAGATTTATTAAAAAGAGAAGAAAAAAAAATAATAAAAACTTTATGGATATGCTTATTGAAAAAGCAAACCCAAAAAGCAAACCTAAATAAGCTACAATAAGCTAAAAAACTTATATAACTTTATTAGATTTTTAGAAAAGAAAAGAAAAAGAAAATAAAAGAAAGAGTAAAAGAAGAAGAAGAGAAATAAGCACTAAGTAATAAACATCTTAATAATCATTCATAAGTTAAAAAGGTTTGATACAAATAAGCACTTAAATAAGCTACAAAAGTTTAAAGAAAAAGCACTAAAAGGAAGAGTAAAAAAAAACTGCTACTGAAAGAAAAATTAAAGTGTGTGAAAATTAAATGTGTGAAGAGAGGCCTGGTCTCGGATCATGTGCATTATATTTATACCCAATGATTGATTCTCGATCCTTCTGTTGTCGTAGGATACAGCTATGATAAGTTAGTGGAGCGAGTGAAATAGTGAATGGGTGCAGAGAAAGTTAGTGGAGCGAGTGAATGGGTGCAGAGCTGGAAGATCACGCGCTTACTTTTGATTTATTTTTGAAGAGTTGCTTTACTCGTTGGCCACAAGAAGGAATATTACATATTTTATTTATCCTTCACGTGCCACAATTCTCAATTGTTGGTCTTTATTTGAGCAGCCAAAAAAAATCTCTATTTCACCTTATAAAATATCAAGCGTTGGAAATACCATTCATCCATCTTTTGTTTCATTTGTTGTATGCAGGAGAGAGGCTTCACTTGTAACTTTGTATTATTATTATTATTACTAGTTATAATACCCGTGCACGCACGGGGTTTTGACATAAAATTTTTATCATGTATTTAATATCAAATATATTGTCTTAAAATGTTTAGAACTTTACATCTATTAATTTAGTATAAGTCAAATTTATTTTGCAATAACAATGCCTATTAAAAATAGTCGGAACACCCCTGTATTCGGCTATTATTACAGTTCCAAGCACCCCTAAAATTTGCAATTGAAATAGTCTCAAACACCCTTGAATTCAGCTATCAAGGCAGTTTCAAGCACCCATCAATTCAACTATTAAAAACAGTCTCAAACACCTTGAATAACTATTAAGACAGCCATTAAAACAATCCTAATCAGCACTAAATCTAACTATTAAGACGGTCTCAAAACCCTTTAAAAACTTAATATAATTAGTAGAAAATATTAGTCCCAAACTCCAATAACTTAAGCAAGTCCTACTTTAGTAAACCGGCTCATTCTTTTCACAGCAGATTTTCAAGTGAATGAGACATATTAGTTACATCTCTTTCTAGATCATCATTATTCTATATTACAACAAATTCAAAAGCAATTAACTCATCAAATACTTGTGAGATTTGTTTTTTTGTTGCAACTTAGGAATAAAGTTAATGCAACACATATCAGTGCTTAAGACAAAGGCATTTATATAACGTTAACTTGGGATTATGTGAGTTAGCCGTTTAAGTATACGAAAATTCAAGAGACAACTTGATTTTAAAATTCAATAAACACATATACCATATAAACAAATTATTATATCAAATATATGTTCTAAGTAACCTTTAAAGTAAATCCGTAGTTGATGCATCAGGTGTAGTTTCGGGGGTTTTTATGGTTCCTACTTTAGCATACTTGGTGATGAACTTGTATTCCCAGTCTGTTAATGTGTCAAGTTCGAATAAACAACGCATAAGGACCAACTGGTATATAAAACATCCTGAAAGAAACATCAATCAGCTAATACTCAAAATATTGGCACAAAACGTACACTTTTTTTTTCCTTCATTTCTTTTGGACTTAACAACGCGCACAATACACTTTCCGCTAAAGTAATAAAAAATAGAAGGTGCAGCCTAATAGAGCATATCACTTGTCAAAATGAGTAAATTAGCTTTGTATAACGTTTATAACTGACAGACATGCTGAGGTTGATGTTGATGTTATTGTTTAACTTTAACTATTGATATCATGTTTTACAAAATGTGCGAATTTAGTAGCACATAATGAGCGTTAATGAAGTTAAAATATGCTCCGTAAAGTATTTAAAATGTTTTTATGGATATTCATATATAAATTTTAAATACCAATTTCATGAGTCGTTGTTATAAGTAGAATCGCGTATATTTATTTTCATATCACAGTAACTCGTGCTTACCATTTGATATTTATATTCCCGTTACTAATAATTTAGCCGTATTTAATATTCAAACCCGTGTACGCATAAATTAAACTTTTAAATAGAATAACATGAGTCCTTATTTAAAAAAATATTCTAATGGATGAAAGTCTAAAAACTAATACTAATACTCATGTAATTTTAAACAAAGTTAATATTATAAAGTATAAGGGGTATAAAGTGTAAGGGGTTATTTGTGTTTTTTCTAAAGTTATTAAAAAACATGGAAACTTGTAATTTTACACTTAGCTCCATATAATTTATTTAAAATTCAACCACTAAAGTTTTATTAATTACTTCCTCTTTTTTTAAGTTTTTGTTTTCATAAATTTGACACCTATATTTTTATGTATTTTTTTTCTTAACCAAATTTCTCCACCAAATTTATTAAGTTTGACCAAAATCAATTTAATTTTGACTTTCTATTGACCAATCATATTGCTTGATTTCGCCTACGTGGGAAAATCAAGCTCTCCTATTGGTCTAATTTTTTTTCAATGAGAAGGGTTTTACAAAAACACTCCGAAATGATGTAATTCTTTTATTATATAAAAGATTATTATTATATATATATATATATATATATATATATATATATATATATATATATATATATATATATATATATATATATATATATATATATTTTTTTTTTTTGCCTTGGACAAAACTTGGGATATACCTTCGGGCTTTATTTTTGGGCTTCCACTAAAGTTTGATATATCATTGAATAAGCTCCAATAAATCTTCATATTATCTTTAATTTCTTATAATCTTCAAATTAATCACTATTTGCTCCACATTGTGCCAATAATTTCTTCTCGATGCTCCAAATAAAATTATCGTTGATCCCATAATTTTGCGCTCTTTCCAATCTCGTGCTCGTTTTTGTCTTTTTGGCTTGATTTTTGTCCTTTTTCATGATATCCGTACTTGCACATTCACAAACACAAAAACAACATATATTTGGCATTTTTGGTCGGTTTTTTGGTCATTTTGGTCTGTTAAATGGCCAAGAAAAGGTATGTAAATTAACACATACCAATCATATACGCTTATTCGTATATAGCATGCTCATCTAAGGATGATGTTTGCATCGAATATTTTCCTTCTTTCATTATAGGTGCTTCTTGACGTAGGAGGAATATCCATCAAGCACTCTTATTGCATCTTCTATACACTTTGTTGTAGAGGACACGTTTATTTAAAGATAAAGCTTCTATTATACTAATTTTTGTTTTGTAGGTTCATATTGACACCCTAAAGCAAGGGGGAGCTTCCGTCAAGCATTTATAGAATGCATCATACACACGCATTGTTATAGATCACATACTCATTATAGGACAATTATTGTCTTACAATAAGTATGTCCTATAATGAGCGACAGTATAGGGGAAGCATGCACGCATTCATTTTTATTCTCATTCTTCGACACACTTCTGTGTTTCGATAAAAAGAAGGAGATAAGTCAACATAGTCTAACATGCATTTCATTCATCATGCATTTTTCATATAATTTTTATGTTGCACAACACTAACCTTGATGTAGGTTAAGGAACTTAATTTGATTCATGGATCCGCTAACAACCTAAGGGACGCAACAACCTTAGGAAATTGGAGTTGAAGAATTAACTTCACTAGGGATGATGCAAGCTCGCCATTTCGGGGAGAAATGAAGTTAACTCCAAGGACACACAATTTTTGTTTCGACAAAAGGGGGAGAAGAGTGTAAACGGAGAAGGAAATGTAGAAGATTATACGGATACAAGTAAGTAATGTGAACACAAGTAACTTTTTACATTTTACTATCTATCACATTTACATATTTTGTCATCATCAAAAAGGGGGAGATTGTTAGTGCAAATATTACGATATTTAATCTATACAGTCTCGTTTGTTTTGATTGATGACAAACGTATAACTTGATACATAACGTAAAATGTACA
>LBNU01030286.1:0-15879 GCA_014162995.1 Artemisia annua | reverse complement strand
TTTTTTTTTTTTTTTTTTTTTTTTTTTTTTTTTTTTTTTTTTTTTTTTTTTTTTTTTTTTTTTTTTTTTTTTTTTTTGGTGGTTTGGGTTAACATAGTGGTAAATGGGCTAAGTGATTTGGGGTATAATAAGGCCCACTTAGACATTTGGTTTAGTTTTTGTATTGTTTGTATTTTTTTTAAACTTTTTTTTTTTATAAAAAATATTATTTGTATTATTTGAATCTAATGTATTTTTATTTTTAATAAAATGAATTTAGTTTATTTGAAAATTTGAATATAAAAAAAATAAAGTTGTAAGTGGTGGGCCCCAAATGAAGAAGTTGAGGTTAGTTGTTCGTGAGGAGGGGGTTAGTTGTGAAGAGGTGTTGGGGTGATGTGGCACCAGTGGGGCCCAAATGAAGAGGTAAACCTCTTCACTACACCTAGAGCTCTTATATTAGTGGGTCACTAGAATGATTATCTGTATAATATTTTAGGCGTATGAAGTATAGAAGCCCGTTCGTCAGGTTATTCGTTAACTTGAGTTTGTTTGATCTTGGGTAATAAGTTTCAAGTAGTTGCGTAATACTTATTAGAATTTGAATTTGGTATTTGATATTTGTAGATCGATTTGGCGTTTGAGGACTTGATTAGTATCATATCATTTGAAGTTTGTTCGATCATCGCGAGTTTCTTAGTTTGCAAATTTTGGATCTTATATTGTCGGGTTTTTGAAGATGGTTGCCTGAATTTGATTGTCTTTGTTGAAGATTGTTTGAGCCGATTTGTTGTTTGGCTGACCGTTTAATTTTTTCGGTTAACGTTTGATTGTTTGTTTTGAAGTCATCGGCGCTTGTTTTGGATCTTTTTTGGGAACCGGTCGTTCATTTTGAATTAGCTAGTATATCTAGCATTTGGAAGTTTGAAAATTTGAATTTGAATTAGAACATGTGAAGAGTTCAAATCACGATTGAGATTGTTAGAAAAGTGACTTAAATTTTAAGAGGTGTTCGGTAAATTTACGATTTAGTTTTTGGTATGTTTTCTAATTTGGTTGGTTTAGAATTTGATAATTAAGTTAGTGGTTTCATATAAATAGGGTAAATGACATTAGTTTTCTTTGTATATCTTTTGAATTCGAATTTGGTACATTTGAAGTTGAATTTTGTATTTGGTACCTTGAGTTAGGATCAAATGAGAAGAAAAACTAAAATGAGAAGGATGAGAAGAAACCACAACCACACATTTGAGATGCACCTACAAAAATAGATGCATCTCCCCTTAAATTTCTCCCTCTTATTTGAATTGTGTGGTTGGAAACTTTTCTCACTCTTCTCATTTTATTTTTTCTTCTTACTAGATCCATTCCCTTGGTACCTTAGCAAAGTTTGAATAAAACTTCCGCTTAGTTTGTCGATTTTGTTTGTTTGTTTCGTCTTTTAATTACCAACAAGAAGTTTTCTTTTTACACTTCTCACGGATATTTATCTTTTATTTGATCTTCCCCGTGTGTAGTTCGTTAAAAGTTAAATTTTTAACTTTTCTTCAAAGGATGGTGCTCAAAAGTTTATGCATTGTGCATATTATCGTCTCAACTCTCAAGTATGTCTGTCACTTATTTAAAAAAGATATTTGGGGTCGCTAATTTTCTTTCCCAAGTAAATTACGCTCTTTATGATTAACGTAGACTAGCATATATTGTCTCTTTGCACGCAAGGGCTTCAACGAATGTAAAAGTCTCGTTGTATCAAAATGATTTTACCCGGCTGTGTATCTGAATGATTGTATCAACTTTGATAATGTATCCTTTATTAAAACTTGATACATGATTTTTTTTATAATGATTTAAAACAAAACTATCCATGTTTCACCGTAAATGAATGATCTTTTTATGTACACACACAAAGACCCTTCTTATTACATACTGTATATTCTCTATGTATCACACCATTAATATGCATATCAATCAAGTACACATACTTATGAATCAATACTTATATTTACTTCGAGTTATTATACAAAGAAGTTACTAAAGTTTGTACGAAATTTGTCCTAAGTCACTAAAGTTTCAAAGTTGTCATTCAGGTTACTAAACTTATGAAAGTTGTCATCCAGATTACTGACCTTATGAAAGTTGTCCTCCAGGTTACTGAACTTGTAAAGATATGGCATTTATGTTACTTAACATATCAAAAAAATAAACGTAAAAATCACTGAAATTATAGACGTGTTTGCTTTTTATAGTTTAGTAACCTGGATGACAACTTTGAAACTTTAGTAACTTAAGACAAATTTCGCGCAAACTTTAGTGACTTCTTTGTAATAACCCTATTTACTTCTTCGGTTGATTTTCTTTTTTATCTAAAGTTGTTGGCAATTCGTTCTGCAAGGCAGTAAGCAGTTGACTGTATAGTAATCATCGGATTCACACCAACAGCCGATGGTAAAACACTAGCATCGCAAACATACAGCCCTTCCGCTTCCCAGCTCTCCCCGTTCTCATCAACCGCGCCTTCCTTTTCAGTTTTCCCCATTCTACAACTCCCCATTTGATGCGCCGAGCCATAAATATTCCAATCTTTCACCATAGACATCGGCCCGTCCTTTGCATCTACTGTCTCCAAGAACTCTTCTATCTCCTCTTTACTGACCCCTTTGCATTTAAATCTTTGACCATCACTCCTTTGAGTACCCACCTCGCTAGCCCCAGCTGCAATCAACACGCGTAACGCCTGTTTTAACCCCTTTTTCATGTTTTCAATATCAGATTTATGGAAAGTATAGTTGATCCTTCCTGCTGTTTTCACTTCTCCTGATCCATAGTCTTTAACCAATGAGAACACATGGGCCGTTCGCGAGTATTTCAGCATTCTTTCTTTTATGTCTTTTCCTGATTCCCATGGACATAATGCAGCAAAAGATCCAGGGGCCAGTGCCGGGACTTCCAAAATGTAATTATCATCAATCTGACCCGAACCTGATTTATGAACAGATGTCAAAATCCCCCCCTCGAAGATTTTACCATTCGGATTTGACTCATTCTCTGGGAAGTATCCCCATGCCATTAAAACAGGATGAAGATGAAGATGTTTACCAATATTCGGGTTTTTTAGTCCGCTAGATATCATCAACGGTGGTGTCAATAGTGACCCACCAGCAGAAATGGTCACTTTTGCTTCGATATGCAGTTTCTTGGTAATTCCTTTATTTAAAACTTGCGATATTACTCCTAAACATTTCTGTCCTTTTTTAGTCCCTCTCTCGTTCTTTACTATGATAAACTTCTCAGCTTTACATCCGGTTATGATCACGGCTCCATGATCAACTGCATCAACCAACCAAGTTGAATCTGTCCCCTTCTTGTCTCCTGATCTACACCCAAAACAGCACGCACCACAATAATGATTTTCTGAGGTATTCTGCGGGACTGCCTCCACTTTCAGGCCCAGATTCTCACACCCTTTACGGAGGACTTGATTTTGGAACCCTTCTTTTACACACTTTTCAGTAACACCGATTCGTGCACACACTTGGTTCATTGCAGAAGTGTACTCTTCGTTCTTGTATAAATTTATTTGGTGGTCTTCCGCCCATTCTCTTAGAACAGATTGTGGTGTCTTGAGAGAAGCTGACCAATTGATAGCTGAGCCACCACCCACTGTGGACCCTGCTTGGATCATTACTTTCCCATCGAGTGTGGGAAGTATGCCTCCAGACTCGTAGAGTTGATCTAGAGAAGGTCCTTCGAGTTTTGAATAATCTGTTAGACTAAAATAGTTTCCTTTTTCAAGGACAACTACTTTTTTGCCAGATTTCGCTAGTATTGCAGCTGCAACACCACCACCACAACCAGACCCGACTATTACCACATCACATTTTATTTTGCAGATGTTTTCTTTGAGGTTTTCTGTAACGTCTAGGCCTTTGTGAACGAGAGAACTTGCCAGTGTATGATCGGTTTCATTCATAATTTCCACCATTCCTTTCTGTAAAGGCCGCTCCTTTTGCTCTTTTGGCTGTTCCTCATTTATGTCTACATAGTACCCGATGGCTTTCCATGCAGGATTTTTTGATTTTTGATCAACCTGTTGGAAATTTACAAGAATTTTAGTCAGTTAAGAAATCCTAAATGAACTCGATTGGAAATGAAGAGACTATTATTAATCTGTTAAAGTCTTTCCAAAATAGGTTGGGTTAAAAGTTAAAACAGCTTAGTTGAATGAGAATTCCATAGTTTACATGTGTCCAAGATATGTCACTTTTGAGAACACCAACAAGATGATTAATGGCCGGGCCGGCAGTGGGTCAAAATCGGTTTGAGTTGGCATTATTGATCAAGGCACCACCAAGAAGATCAACTGTCTATTTTAAGTCCACATTATTGATTTTGACATATCACATATGTGTCATACTTGTCTCAAATCTTATTTTAGATATACAAATAATACCGGCAAAATTTTAATACGTTTACTTCTAATTTCTAAATTGGTCTACCTGGTTATTTATTTTATCTTAAACAGATCTTATAAGAAAAGTTAAGCTATAAAAAAATAAGTGAACATTTCAAATGGTTTAAATCGAATTCTAATGCTCAACACGTAAGTGAAAAGACATATTTCAACGTATTGACCAGCTACGTCCAAAACGTACTACTCACCTCACCAACAAATTCAGCTGCGTTCTGGACCTAGGCAGGACTCAAGATGTTGATCATAGTGGAAGGAAAACATATGCAATGCAATTTATTACCATCCCCCCCCATTTTAGTATGTAGAAGCAATTAAATGAAAAGCCCCTAAAAAAGGTAAAATACCTGAGAAAAGAAGACCAAACAACAGAGAGTCTTGATGAACACAAATCCGAGCCTGATCGGTGTTAGGAAGCTATGCCTTAGCCATTTCTGCACAATCTTTTCCCTTTTTTGCAAAGGGATTTCTGAGAACTTGTTTACAAACGGCCATTTATGCGAAAGACAAAGAGAACCAGCAACAAATAAGGTACCAAGCCGTGTTGAAAGTAGTTTCAAAACCAATCTCACCACCAACACTGCTTCAAGAAATCCTCTTTTTACCAAAAGATGAGCTATCTGTATTAACATTAACAAGCAGGAAATTATGATCATTAGTAAACCACATAGGTAGTACAATATCAACAAATTCAGATAGTACTACATGGTACAATATCAACAAGACTAGAACAAAAGTAATTTGAATTGACAATGATTTGTACGCAACACAAAGTACCTCGCCTAACACACCACATGATATAATTTTAACAACATGCTAGAGCCACGTTTTTAGTATGGTACGTGTACAAATCATCGTTTATATTTTAAACGTTATTAATATTCTTTTTTTACCTTATTAGGAATCGGGTATCGAGAACCGGAATCAACCAAGAACGAATCGATAGATTCTTGCATCTTTTTGTCATGATCATTACTATCAAGAGAGTTCAAAGGAAGTGGTGGCAAGATGACCTCACACATGCAACTCAAAGTCTCCATTTCTGATAAACTAAAGCCTGCATTACTGAAATCGTCATCTCTCTCGCCGCTTAACAAAGGGTGACACACACTCTTTATTTCATCATACATCTTTCTCTCTCAATATTTTATCTCTCTATCTATATCTCTTATTCTATAGAGTTGATAAGTGCAAGATACCTTTGTTTCAAACATGTTTATATATAGATGGTAATAATACTATAATAGTAACATATTTAATATAAAGTGTGTTGGACTTTTGGAAAGTTTCTAGACGTAGAAATATGTGTGGCCAAGTAGGCCCTTATGGCGTCTCTAGTTGAAAACTATTAACCAATTGTTTAAGTGGTGCTACGTGATACTACGTACTATACTTAATATATCAAAGGAGTCGTGGACTTTAGTGTATATTGATTAATGTATTAATGAGTTGATTATTATTGCAATTTGAGTAATACAGCTTTCATGGTCCACTAGATGATTAAAAAATGTTAGGATAACAAACACTCTTGAATGCAGAAAAGACGGAATTCTTTTTTAATATTGCATGATGTATTGCTTTTAATAATGAAAAAGAAATGCGTTGTGTTTAACTCAAGGCTTATATAAGAGTTTTTAGTTTGTAAACATGCTAACTTATAAAACAAACTTCATTTGACATGTTGTCTAACGTAAACTTTTATTAGTCATAAGCTTTCATAAGCTCAAGCTCACTAAAATGAGCTTATGATCAAGGGCTTATAGTTAGCTTTCATATCAATAAGCCTTCATAAGCTCAAGCTCATTGAAACGAGCTTATGGGAGCTTATAGTTAGTCAAATTACTCAAATACATTTCATTGTATAATGATTTAACAGTAAAATCTTGAAATATATTTGAACTTAAGTTGATGTACTTTATGTATTTTACATTCAACTCCAACTAAGTTTGCCAATCACATTTATAAAAATATAAATCCCTGTTTTCGGCTTATTATATAAGCTTCAACTTTTGCCTCAGTCTCAATTCAAACTACAACTATAGCTCTAGCTCATTTCGCCTACTTTTTTTTTTTTTTTTTTTTTTTTTTCGTCGTTTCGGTTGGACGTAAATTGTGGATGTTGTCTTCAAAGTTATGGATATTGTCTTTAAAGTTTTAGTCTACAATATTTTATCGGGATAATATCCTTTAGCAGAAAAAAAGAAAAAAAAAAGTTTTAGTCTACAAAAGTTGAGTTATAGATACTTTTCACTACAATAAGTATATAATTTCTAGTTAAGTGGCTTAATTATCAAAGTTTTGTACTTAATGGTCATATTTATAGATCAATAAAAATATAGCAATATTCTCCATGTAAATAGAAAAATACTAACTCCCTTGTTTTTTTTAACAATGGATTTTGATCTTTTGGCCGACTAATCTAAGAAATTTGAGCCTACTACTACACAATCTCAAACGAGTAAAGCCTCCATTTTCAAGAAGATTGGCGTAGAGTTGTTTGCACCTAACAGGAATTGAATTTGAGACATCTCAATAGTTACTATAAGCTCTTACCACTAGGTCACACCTAACATTCCGTTCTAGATTTTAAACCAAATGAAAAGAAAGTAGAATAGAAGAAAAGAAATGTTAAAGAAAGAGAAGATTAGAAAGTTAGAAAAAAAAATATGTGTTTTTGAATTGTAGGGAAAGAATGAAAAAAGGAGTCATCTTCAGTATTCTCGGGGACTTTGAATAATGGGATTTGTGGTTGTTTCATGTAGTTTTGAGTGGATAGTGATGCTTGTTGTTTTGTGTATATTGGTTCGGGAGTAGGTGTGTTAGCAATAAGTGTTAGAGGATCACGTGTCTTAACAAATATTTTTGCCATAATTTCTAGTCTCATTGCTACTACCATTTCCAGTGATTTACTTGACAAGACTAAAGGAAGTTAAGTGTCAGATACTGATTTGAATACCATGATTCATAAGTTGCAAACTAATGGTAATGGCAAGGACAAATACACTTGGTCTAATGGTTTACTGAGAAGAAAGGATAAGCTAGTGGTGGGAAATGATATGGAGTTGAGGAAGCAAATTATTGGGTACTTCCATGCTGATCCAGTGGCAGGTCATTCATGAGTGCAAGTGACCCTCAAGAATTTGAGTTCTATAGTCAATTGGAGGAAGATGAGGAAGCATGTGAAGCAATGGGTAAGGGAATGTGACACTTGCCAAAAACATAAACCAGACTTAAGTGCTTCCCCATGGTTACTGCAACCTTTGCCCATACCTCAGAGAGTTTGGAATGACATCTCTATGGATTTTGTAGAAGGACTGTCTCGTTCACAAGGGAAATAAGCGATGTTTATGGTGGTGGACATGATGAGTAAATATGCCCATTTTGTAGCTTTAAAACACCCTCTTACAGCCAGTCAAGTTGCTCAAGCTTTCATGTAGAATGTGTACAAGCTTCATGGTCTACCTGATACAATTGTGAGTGATAGAGATAGGGCGTTTTTAGTCAGTTTTGGCAAGCCTTGTTTAAAATATTAAAGATCAGGTTATAAATGTGAACTGCATACCATCCTCAGTTTGATGGCCAAACTGAGGTGGTTAACAGATGTTTAGAATGTTTACTGAGATGCATGACAAATGAAAGGCCTAAGGAGTGAACTTAGTGGTTGGCTCTAGCTAAATATTGGTACAATACATATTTTCATAGCTCAATTAATAATACATCATTCGAAGTAGTGTACTTCCAAATACCCCTATCCACTTGCCTTACACAGCAGGGGAGTGTATGGTGGACAATGTGGACAGATCTTTATTGGCAAGAGAACAAGTGACTGAAATGTTGAAATTTCACCTTAAAAGAGCTCAGGATAGGATGAAGAACCAGGCTTACAAACATAGGACTGACAGAAGCTTTGGAACTGGAGATTAGGCATATTTGAAGTTGCAGCCTTATATGCAAGTTTTAGTGGCAGATTCCCTATAATAAGCTATCAGCCAAGTAATATGGACCATTTGTGATTTTTGACAAGATAGGACATGTGGCTTACAAACTACAGTTACCAAGTGGCAGTCTCATCTATCCAGTATTCCATGTGTCTCAGTTGAAAAAGTGCAAAGTCCAGTGCAATAAATGGGAATGTTGCCTCAAATCAAGAGAGATGGATTGTTATCTATGAATCTAGCAATATTGGATAGGAAATTGGGCAAGCGAAATGATGCGTGGTTTTGCAACCTTGCAAGAGGTTTTACTTCTCAAGGAATCTTAAGAAGCTTGCAATCCCCACCAGGCAGTGTACCTGACCGATATAGTATAGTGTAGTGGCAAGTACCGGGGGATTGATCGTTCTACTTGGAGAATAGTGTTCGTTAGGATTGAAAGCTACTCTAATTAGGTCTAAGGGTGAAGGATGATTCTTTTTGTCTTTTTATGTTTTATGGAAAGCAAGTAAAATCTCGGTTTTGAAGGAGTGGGCGGAATTAGTTGCTAGTTAACTAACCCAAATAACTATTTTTTTTGGGTAAAACCAAATAACTACAAATGCAAGAAAAATAAAATGACAAGAAAATAAAAGGTTGTGAAACTTATATGGAGAAAAGTGTGTTTACTTAGATTTCATTACTCCTTAGCTATCTTTTACCGGTTGATTAGTTTGTTACAATTGTGTGGATGACGGGTTGTATTCCTTAATACCATTCGTG
Source organism: Artemisia annua (assembly GCA_014162995.1). Taxonomy (NCBI): domain Eukaryota; kingdom Viridiplantae; phylum Streptophyta; class Magnoliopsida; order Asterales; family Asteraceae; genus Artemisia; species Artemisia annua. The sequence continues at coordinate 6,738 of LBNU01030286.1, read as the reverse complement.
GGGCATGCACGTCCTTCCCCAACTCTATAAGCGCATACTTCATCCTATGGCGACACGTTTAGTATCCAAACCATGAAATCACTAATGATTACTTATGCATTAAAAACAACCAAATTAATCATAGTGCACATCCGATTCATGTTCTTAAGACGTTCAAGCATTTTACCAATTGGAAGTTAGCCAGTTTTCTCAAGTCTAACACTGAAATCACCCACCCACAACAATTAATAACCAACCATCAACCCATAATCAATAGCTAGGTTTCATTACATCTAAGCAAACACAAGAAAAACCTAGCCTAGCATGTTAATGTAAAGACAAGCATAAGATAAAATCAAATAGCACATAGACATATTGAATGATTGATGGAAGACTTATCTTTAATTAAGCATTGATGAAACAAGGGTGAAAAACCTTTGAATAACACAGTAAATTCGACCTAGGGTTTATCCCTAAAGTTCTCCCAAAAGTTGCACACTAATGAATGAAAATTAGAAAATTATATATAGATTTTACAATCTGACGGCGTCACGTTATAGCTTGTGACGCCGTCACCTCGCCGCTAAAACTCTTATCGGATTGCTCAGATCCACTCTTGACGCCGTTCCCTTCTATTTTGTTCTGGGCCGTCTCTCTTTAGCATATAACGTGACGGCCTAGGCGTCACAAAGCGTGACGCCGTCACGTGTTAAATCATCACGACTTTCTGGGGCGTCTCGTGTAATCTCATATCCACCTGTTTGTCAAAGCGTGACGCTGTCACCTCGTAAAGAGTGACACCGTCAGGTACAATTTCCAGCATGATTTTGAGACTTTGTCGTTTTCTTCACTTTTATGCTCCAAAAACGTCCAAAATGCTCCCTTTTCCAGATTTCTTCTCTAAAGTACCTAAAATGACAAAAGGAACGATTTAAGGCAATATTTGATCAAATAACTACGGATTAGGGCTTAAATGACCCCCTAAAAGCGTAACACTTTTCGCCTCATCAATACCCTTACACTTGAGATTTGCTTGTCCTTAAGCAAATGCGCTTTTATTCTAATCAAAATACAAGTTAGTGGTCATTTAACACTAATATAAAAGTAATTACAACAAATGATCGTTCCACCTTAATCAAAATAAGCATGGAAATTATACACTAGCACTTCACAAATAGTGTTCGGATACTCACATCTCTCGGGTATTATAAAGGTATACATCACAAATGGAAATGAAAAGATATCTCTCACTACCTGTCATAGCACATAGATTACCATAGGCTTGGGAAAGGATAAAAAACCTCCACCACTTTGGCGTAAGCACCTAAGATAAACTATCAAAGAGGTCTTTTAAAGAGTTGTAACGTTAGGTGTAGGGATATGATAAACACGATTTTGTTGGATAAAGGCAATCTTTACTGGTGGCGAGTTAATCATCTAAATAAATTACATGTACAATGTGGTGTTGCTAATCCAAGACTCGACTCGACTTAAGCTAATAAAACAAAAACTTAAAATAAACATAAAAGGAAATGGGATGGTAGTCCGTATGTTTTTTCTCTATTTTTTATTTTTTTTTATTTATTTATTTATTTATTTTTTTTTTACTTTTTTTTTTCTTTTTCTTGATTTTTCGATTTTTTTCATACACTCTTGCCCTGCCATCCAAAATAATACATCATAGGGGCCTCGGTTCTCCCCTTACACTTGAACTTTTACATACATTACAAATGACTATTCTAATGACTCGAATCAAGATAATCGAAACACTTGGAGTACTTTAAAACATTTAAGCATGCATGGGGGTAATAATCGATGTTCTTCCCCTTTACTCCATAACACTAGTACTTTACCCATGAGTCCCAATCGTCCCAAAACAATATGTACAAGATATGACTCGACTTAGCAACCATGTAATAAATTAGACAATTAACTTAGGGTTTAAACAAATGTTGTCACAATAATGCACTAAAGATGAGTGCATACAAGGTAGGCTAAGGCGATTTGGGTGTACATTTGGGGTGAATTGTAAAAAAATTCTTCCTTTAAGTAAAATGCTTAAAGTTAGAAACGAAAAAGATAGGCTCGGAGGGGTGTACTAGGAGTATCGTGTACTAAAAATGAGTACATCGCAAAGGTGTGGGAGAATTACTTGACCAATGTAGCCAATGTAATTATAATACGGGTATAAAACAAGGGTTATCCTAATGCCTCTTATCATGTAGTAAATCCTAACTACACGAATGTAGTCTCACTAGCGGTCTCGGGATGAATCACTAACGCAAGTTCTAGAATCTAAGTACTACCGGTACAGTCATAAGCACCAACAATGAATGCTTTTCCTAACAATTCTAGGGGCGAACCTCACATGTTTGGGGGAAAATTTTTGAGTGGTACGGTTTTTGTGCTAGTCATACAACTCCTATCCATGAGACGCTTATTAAGACTAAAGTTTTACTCCTAAATGTTGCAAAAAATTTTAAATTTGGAGCTAAAATCGCTCTAACAAATATTTTTCTTAGTTTTATTACACACCTATTATTAAACAAACAAAGTCAAGTGTAATTGCATTCTCTAAGGTATCATAATTTACCCCCTCCCCCCCCTTACACTTAAGATGAACATTGTCCCCAATGTTCAAATAGAAAGATGTAAAAGTAAGAAGGTAAAGGAATGAAAACAAATACTCCCCTGATTCGTTCATTGTGGATAATGCGGTAACATGGTTAGATCTTCCTCCAAGAAAATGAACGTTAAAAGCTTTCCTTCCAGAACATAAATCATTTTCTTGTCTAATATAACCTGTTAAACCTGACAAAACAAACATAGCAAACCTCGCGTAAAATCAGCGGCAAAATCTATATATACTAAAATCCTAGAAACCAAGTAAAGATATAATGCTTGTGGAATGAATATTTGCAGATTCCTGGAGTTTATAAAATATGGGTTTAATGAAACTTTACAATTCCAGATGAAAAATAAAACTTGCAAAATTTTCCAGAATTTTACACATGACGCCGTCAGCTTTTAATGGCTAACGCCGTCAGAGTGATATGACAGAAGTTCTAAATTTTGTTTCCGGAAAATTTCCAGAAAAACCTATGCCTTAATTCCTGGAATTCCTGCAAAATATCCATTATGACTCGATACAAGCATTTGACTCAAACAAATACTAATATGTATGTTTATTTTATATTGTTATGATTCATGTTCAATCTTGTTCTTATAAAAAAATCTGGATTTCCCTTACACTTATTTTTTTGCAAAATACCTTTATAGGTAGTTAAGACGAAATTAAAAACAAAATAAAGCATTTTAACAATTTAATTTAAAGCATGAATCCATAAACAATAAAAATAGAACATACATACGAAAACAAATAAAAACAAACAAACAAACAAGTAAACAAACAAATAAAGCTTGGGTTGCCTTCCAAGAAGCGCTTTTCTTTATTAGCGAGTCTTGTAGCTAGACTCAAAGTCACGTCCTCACCTAGTGTCGCTAATGCTCACGTACCCGAGTGTGAGCCATCTAATTGTTGCCTCATCTTTCTTATACTCGTCACTTAACTCTAAACATATGTGATAATACCTCTTTCATGTGGATATTTAAGCCCTTTTCTTATATCGTTTTCACTTAATATGCCATGAGGAGGAAGCCTATTACATCTCTCAATAGAAAAATCCTTAAACTTAGGGTGCGCACGGGGCATTTGGTAGACAAAATCCTCATCCCCGTCTGAGAATGTAATTAACCCTTCATTCAGTTTCTCATCTAATCTGGTTAGTCTTTTGAAGGGCTTCCCAAACATTTATTTATTATAGCTAATTTGGGCATTCCTATGCATAAATTGATATTTTTGAGCATTTCTGAGCATTTCGGGTATCTGTAACGCGTACTGTAGCTTACAGTCATCAGTGAAATAGTCTATTTTTGTCAATAAATGCAAATTAATCCATTTCGGATAGTTACTGACAAATTTCGTAATTTACTGAGAAGTTTCTCACATTTCTGAAAAACAACGCTGCACGTGAATCGACACCACAGTAATTATGGTAAAAGTCAAGTAAATATATTTTTAAGTCAGTAATGACATTTTATTACATTTCTAACGAAAACGTGGCTAAAANAAAATATCCATTATGACTCGATACAAGCATTTGACTCAAACAAATACTAATATGTATGTTTATTTTATATTGTTATGATTCATGTTCAATCTTGTTCTTATAAAAAAATCTGGATTTCCCTTACACTTATTTTTTTGCAAAATACCTTTATAGGTAGTTAAGACGAAATTAAAAACAAAATAAAGCATTTTAACAATTTAATTTAAAGCATGAATCCATAAACAATAAAAATAGAACATACATACGAAAACAAATAAAAACAAACAAACAAACAAGTAAACAAACAAATAAAGCTTGGGTTGCCTTCCAAGAAGCGCTTTTCTTTATTAGCGAGTCTTGTAGCTAGACTCAAAGTCACGTCCTCACCTAGTGTCGCTAATGCTCACGTACCCGAGTGTGAGCCATCTAATTGTTGCCTCATCTTTCTTATACTCGTCACTTAACTCTAAACATATGTGATAATACCTCTTTCATGTGGATATTTAAGCCCTTTTCTTATATCGTTTTCACTTAATATGCCATGAGGAGGAAGCCTATTACATCTCTCAATAGAAAAATCCTTAAACTTAGGGTGCGCACGGGGCATTTGGTAGACAAAATCCTCATCCCCGTCTGAGAATGTAATTAACCCTTCATTCAGTTTCTCATCTAATCTGGTTAGTCTTTTGAAGGGCTTCCCAAACATTTATTTATTATAGCTAATTTGGGCATTCCTATGCATAAATTGATATTTTTGAGCATTTCTGAGCATTTCGGGTATCTGTAACGCGTACTGTAGCTTACAGTCATCAGTGAAATAGTCTATTTTTGTCAATAAATGCAAATTAATCCATTTCGGATAGTTACTGACAAATTTCGTAATTTACTGAGAAGTTTCTCACATTTCTGAAAAACAACGCTGCACGTGAATCGACACCACAGTAATTATGGTAAAAGTCAAGTAAATATATTTTTAAGTCAGTAATGACATTTTATTACATTTCTAACGAAAACGTGGCTAAAAACTTTATTTTACGTACACGTGTCCAAAAACGTCAAACCGGGACATTTCGGTTACATTTAGGCTTAAACCGACACACGATACACCTACGAGGAGCAAACATTATTATTTGATCCCCCTAGGATGCCCAAAAACGGCCACACCTAACCTTACACAAATAAAACACATGTGAATTATCTTATTAACCAAGAAACACTCTTTTGTCCAAGGTTTAAAAACATAACTAGTAAACCTTACATATACATGGGTAAATGAGTGTCTAGATCTTATCATTTCATCATCTCATCTTCTCTAAAACTCTACTTAGAAGAAAATCACAAAGGTTCAAGATTCACAAATAATTTTTGAAGTTCAAGTTAATTGGGTTGTACTTTCAAGTGTTTTGGGTTAATCGGAACGTGATTTGGGTAAATTTGAAACAATTTGGGTTGTTCTTTGTTCCTCCTAGCCACGTTAAAACACCATCTTTGTAAGCTATCATCCGAACTTTTCTAATCTTGTTCATATCATGTTCTTGTGATGTTTAATGGTGTTACCAAGTGCTAAATGTATATATTTTGCTAATTTGAAAAAGATATAAATTGGTGTGTGCATACATGTAGCTCGAATTTTATGAAGTGTTCATACTCATTAGGATATTTCTTGCTTGTGTGGTAAATCTTGTTGCTAGTGGTACTAGTTTGATGATACAAATGTGATTTGTGCTAATTACGCAAGTTTAAGACGAAATATACACTTGTGTGTATATATATGTAAATCGGCTCACAATAAAAATATGAAATTATTGGGGTTTTAAAAAACATAAAATTTTGGCTCAAGTGGTGAAATGATGGAATTTTTACTTGAAATATTATATTAGAGCATATGTCGAATTAACCGTAATTAATTATAATTAACTAGTAAAAATACAATTTTTGGTGAAATTAATTATTTTTGGTCGAACTAAATTATTTTGGGTCGAATGAGATGAGATTTGACCTAACTTGACTTTTGAGATTAAGTACATAATTATAAGTGTTAATTACGTTTAATTTTAGTTATTTACGTAATTATAAGTACTAAAATGGATTTTGGGCCAAGTGGATATTTTGAGCCCAATAGGGGTGTTCGGTGAACAGTAGCCGAGCCCAACAAAATTTTTTCAACTTTGACTTTTTGACCAAAAATTGTTATCGGACGTATAAAAATTAATTTCGATATATAACGATATATATAACGTAAAATCGGAATATATAGTTTTGGGCAAACTTTGGACTAATAGGTCCAATAGTGAAATTTCGGCCCAATAAACATTTCGGGTGACGAAAATGAGTTTTGACATATATTTGAACTTGCAATGGTTATTTTTGTAACGAAGAACAAATTATATCGATAACTATATTAATAGTGAATAATATAGTTATTACGTACTAAATTTTGCAAATAAAGTGACAAGTGGTTTAATTGAGAAATTGCAACACTTGAGAAAAATAGAAACGTTGAATAAACGAACGGGTCATGCCCAAATTTTATAAAAATTATGACACTTAGAGTACTTTGCTAAAATACTTACACTTATATAGTTTTCTTACTACAACGTATTCTTTCAAATACTTAAAAATTAATATTATATTATAAATAATATTCCTC
>LBNU01030285.1:0-30824 GCA_014162995.1 Artemisia annua | reverse complement strand
TGTTGTTGTGGATATTGTGATTGTTGTTGTTGTTGTTGATTGTAGAAGTAGAATGGAGGTCGAGACATTTTGATTGATTATGCTTCAATGGATCTTTAAAGGATAAGGTGTAGGTTGTTGTTGTAGATTAGTTGTGAGAGTTGAAATGAAATCCAAAACTTGCAAATAAAGTTTCTTACTCGCAAACTTTTCCCTTACTCGCAAACTTTTTCCTTACTCGCAAGACCTAGAAAAAATCCTTACTCGCAGAATATTTGTTCTTTCTTACTCGCAAGAAAATTTCTTACTCGCAAGTTGTGGGTTCTGATACTCGCAAGAATTAGAAACTCGCAAGCAAGCAATAGACCCTTACTCGCAAAGTAGTGATACTCGCAAAATAGTGATACTCGCAAGTTGAGAGAATGCCTTACTCGCAAAACGATAAGGCTAATAAGGCTTACTCGCCAAAGATTTGATACTCGCAACCCAAGAAATCTGATACTCGCTACTTAAAATTAACCTGATACTCGCAATAGTAATGATACTCGCAAGAATCAAACTATGATACTCGCAAGCCTTTTCCTTGATACTCGCAGAAAACACTTAAAACTCTTACTCGCGAATCCCTAAATCACCATACTCGCAGAAACCCAAATAAACGTACTGACCAATTTTTTTCACAACCAAACGAGTATTAAATTTGAGTTTTACCTATTCTAAAGTATTCTAAACCTTTACTACACTAAGATATAAACCCAACTAGTAGAAAAGAAATCTAACGAGCCAAAAACACGAACCAAAAGAGATCAAAACAACCCAAACTAAGCTAAAAACAACCTCTAAAATCCCTAGGCGAATGATACCACTTGTTAGGTCACCATGTTATAGCATAAACAACCAAAGATACTTGTATGAATAAGAAACAAGAATAGAGAAGAAGAAGAAGAATAATATGGAAGAAACTATAGTAATGATATGATAAATATGATAGTGTATTATGAGAACCAACAAGCCTTAAGCAAGGCTTATACTGATGAATTAGACCGTCTTGGTCTTGATGTTGATGATATGCGTGGTCAAGGATATGACAATGGATCAAACATGAAGGGAAAACATCAAGGAGTACAAAGGAGATTCCTAGATATAAATCCTAGAGCTTTTTATACGCCGTGTGGTTGTCATAGTCTTAATCTTATTTTATGTGACATGGGTAATACATGTGATAAATCTATAGAGTTTTTTGGAGTTATTCAACGACTTTATACTCTCTTTTCGAGATCCGTTAATAGGTGGGATATCATGAGACAACATGTTAAAGGATTGACTCTAAAGCCATTATGCACAACGCGTTGGGAAAGCCGTGTTGATAGTGTAAAGCCTATTAAATTATATCTTCCCGATGTAAGAGAAGCTTTGCTTGAAGTTGAGGCAACCGATAAAGACACTTTAATTCAAAGTGAAGCAAAATCACTAGCAGTTAATATGGTTAGTGATTTTGAGTTTTTGGTAGCACTAGTGATTTGGTATGAAGTATTATCAACGGTGAATGTGTTGAGCAAAAAGTTACAATCAGAAGATATGGTTCTTGATGTTGCTATTCAAGAAGTCAACAAGTTAATTGAGTTCTTCAAGGAATATAGAGAAGTGGGGTTGGCTAAGGCGATCGATGAAGCTAAAATAGTTGCAAGTAAAATGGGTGTTGATCCGGTATTCCCTCAAAGGCGTATTATTCGTAAGAAAAAACAATTTGATGATACTTCAACTGAGCCAGAAGTTTTATTTTCACCCGAGGAAGATTTTAAAGTTAACTACTTTTTATATATTGTTGATCAAGCACTTGCTTCTATTGAACGAAGATTTGAACAATACCAACAATATGAAAAACTATTTGGGTTTTTGTTTCCTAAAAGGTTGAGGCAACTTGAAGAAAGTTTGCTAAAGTCACATTGTCATGCTCTTGAAGATGCACTGAAGTACGAAGGAAAAGCAGATATTGATGGCGATGAACTTTTTCAAGAGTTGAAGTTGTTTGAAAGATTTTTACCAAGTAGAATTATCAGCCCTATTGATGCTTTACAAAATCTAAAGGAGGTCGAATTTTTAATTTCCAAATGCATTCTATTTTCGATATATATATTTTTTACTGTTCTGGTAACATCTAATTTCCAAATGCAGGGCGGTGGTATATTTCCTAATGCAATGATTGCATACTGAGTATTGTTAACTATTCCAGTGACGGTGGCATCAGCAGAAAGGAGCTTCTCAAAACTCAAGTTGTTGAAGTCATACTTAAGATCTACAATGTCCCAAGATAGACTGAATGGATTAGCAATGATTTCTATAGAGAGTGATATGTTGGAGAACATGAATTATGAATCGTTGATCGAAGACTTTGCCTCAAAAAACGCGAGAAGAAACGCACGGTTTACTTAAATATATTTTATTTTGTAGAAGTAATACTTTTGTCACAAGAATGATTTATGTTCGTATTTTTTGCTTTTCGTACTTGATTATGGTCTATGGATATTATAATATAGGGGCACTTTTTTTTCTTTTCGTGCCAGGCCTAATTTTTTTTTGTCGTTCTCAGCACTGCCCCTGAGTAAAATCATAATTGAACTTATATAATTTATGAAGATTTTTTTTTAACATGCCTGATTGGCATTTATGTCTTTTGCCATAAGGTAAGTTGTATAGACGATGATATATGGTCACGCGAAAGCAATCGACAACTTATTATTGGATATGAACACATTAACGTGGAAGTATTATAAATTTTGAGAAAGTGTCCTTTGTTATTACATTGCTTTTGCGGTTAATATCATGTATTATTAAATATTACTGTATATGGATACTTAAAAGATCTTATTTGTACTTGAGATTACAATGTAACTATTTATATCGTGATGATTAAATATAACTTCGTGATATTGCTTATGTTTTTATTAAGACCAACGAGATCCTTTAATTGGATCGGATCATAAAGTATATCATAACCTCATGTTATGATTAGTTATTAAAGTTGTGTAGTATCTTATTTTTTTTGTCTTTTGAACTCTATTGTAATTTACAAGGACAATAAATGTTCTATTGTGGTTACATAAAAAGTAATATGATTTATTTTCTTGTTAATCTCTTAAGATCTCTTGTAGTTTACAAGAACAATGCATGTTCTATTATGATTACATAACAAGAGTTATGTTATACGAGTCATTTAGACCCGGGCGATGCCCCGGGCTGTATATGATGGTATTATATATTTAAATTGTTATTGTTCAGCACAAATTTTCGTCATTTTGATCATGGATCCGTCATTTATTTTTGTCATTTTATACTCGGGACGTATTTTTGTTATTGTATATATAAGTTGTCATGGTAGCATACATTTTGTAAGCATGATACGTATTTAAAATAGTTTATTGACATGCAATCTTTTAAGATGTATTATTTTTTGTCTATTTATTTTGGTATTGACTCTATCATTTTTTATTGGAACTAACTAATATTAATACATTGGGCTAAGTTATAACTATTTCTTATGATAGTCAACAATGCTCGTGTGATGCACATGTGCTTTATAGAAGTTTTCATAGATTTAAAATACGTGTGATGCACACGGGCTATATAGAAGTTTTCATAGCGTAATATTCGGCATTTATTTTCGTCATTTTATATTTAAGTTTTCATGGTGTCACACATTTGCTAAGCTTTATACGTACCTAGAATACTTTATTGAGTTGCACATGGGCTGTATATAAGTTTTTATATCGTAATCTTCAGAACTTATTTTCGTCATTATATATCTAAGCTGTGATGGTATCACGTTTCTAAGCATGACACACATTTAAAATACTTTATTGACATTAAAAGAGTATATGTGAAGAGATTTTTTTCAAGATGTTACATTGAAAAGAGTCTCTTCACATGTAATTTTTTAATATGTATAAGTTACATAAATTATTTTAAATATGAAGCGATGACATTAAAGTTGGAGACCTTTTATATTCATCCACGTGCAATGCACACAGGTTTGGACTGCCTCAGGACCATGCGATGCACACAGGTTGGATCTAATTGTTTTTTCGTAATGTTTGGGACTAATTTTCGGTTCATGTTTGAAACTCTCATTTTTTTGTGAAAGACGGACTTCGTTGTTCAAATAAATTACATTATTAAAAGCGAACTATAAAACAAATTTCCTTTTTAACAAAACTATAAAAACATAAAACATTAAAGTGATTAGTATATTCAAGAGTATAAATTATAATTCCTATAGTAAAATATTGCATGTTTAATTTGTAATGTATTATTAATATGAATGCTAAGTATTCATCCATATTGACACCGGTGGCCGTGGCGTTGTTCTTGTTGTTGTTCTTCTTGTTGTTGTCTTTGTCATTGTTGTTCATTGGCATTTTGCATGTTTTGTTCTTGATATAATTTTCGTGACTTGTTGATCTCTTTCTTTAATGTGAAGAGGTTTTTTGCAAAATGTTATATTTAAATGAGGCTTTTCATATGTAATCTTTTAATGTGAGTAAGTTACATAAATTATTTTTTAATTAATGCATTATTACAACATTTTTCCATAAACTATAATATCAAATTTGGAGCATTCATTAGTAAACTCATTCTAAGTATTTACAGTATGATGACATGAATCATATGATCTCAAACTCAAATGAATAATCCTTACCTCGTGATAGGTGTAGGATAACATTTGAAATACAATTTTCTTCTCCTTTATATACTTCTTCGATTTAGAAGATTCTCATTGTTATAATGATAGTGTGAAGATATTTTTATTATATACTACCATTTGCAATATGTAACATCGACATAATTTACACAGTCATATCAAATATCAAAGTCACGCAATATTCCAAGACGTTTAATTAAGAAAGTGACATTAACACAACGCAAGACAAAAAACTACATTAAGAGCAAAAATATTAAAATGCACCAACAAAGTGTAGTAATAATTATTGACTAAAAATTGAATGCTCGTCACATTATTTTAAATAAACTTACATGCTAACGAATCATTAGTATTAACCCGTTTATCGGTATTACATGAAGTAAAATATTGCATGTTTAATTTGTAACGTACTATTAATATGAACGCTAAGTATTCATCCCAACTGTGGCCGTGGCGTTGATCTTGTTGTTGTTGTTGTTGTTGTTGTTGTTGTTGTTCTTGTTGTCGTTGTCTTTGTCATTGTTGTTCATTGGCCTTTTGCATGTTTTGTTCTTGACACAATTTTTGTGACTTCTCGATCTCTTTCTTTAATGCTTCTTGATGCGCTACAAAAAAAATAGATATAGTTGATCGTTAGTAATTTAATTCAGTTAATCAATATATTGCATTTTCGATCAAAGTAAAAAATGTTCGTGCATGTTCCACTTAATTGATAAGACAACGATGTGTAGGATCTCTTAAACCATTAGAGAAGATGATGTTACTACCAAATCTCCTAAGCTACCATCTTTATGTCCTACATTGTTACACACAAAAAACACACGTGAAATTTACATAAAATAATATAAATCAATATGCTAAATAAGTAAGACGATATGATGCTTTCTTTACCACCATAATAAGTTGTAGCCCATTGTGCACTCGGTGTGGAGGAAGTTGTGGTTTGTTGTGTATGATTTTTGACACATTATATAGTTGATAAAATATTTGTAACTCATGGACGGGAAGGTAAAAAGACTAACCACTAATTGGTGTGTTTAATTTATGCATTCATGGCATTTTTGGTTTGTATTCTTTGAGGTTTAGAGATGGCTTGAAACATGTTGTACCGTACAAACTTTTGTGCATGATTCCTATGTACTTACCCTTATGCATGACTATTAAATCAATGTACTAACACATGAAGCTTCCACATTTCACTTTCAATTCATGAAACATTTATTATGAGCACTTTGCATTTATAAGACAACTTAAGTTTTTATTATATAAGATAAGATAAGATTCTATTGTTAATTTTCAAACTCTCATGTAATTTACGAAAACAATAGATGCTTTATCGTGACTACAAAGAGAGAATCAAAAGAACATAGCCATCATGTTATGGTGGGAAAAAAAATTATTAGAACCTCAAGTTTTATTATGATTCCCTCAAGTTCTAATATGATTCTTTCATGAATCAATATCATAACCTCATGTTATGATTATATTTATTCATAATAAAACCTCAAGTTTTATTACAATGAATAAATTAAAAAGAAAAAGAAAAAAAAAGTAATTAGAACCTCAAGTTCTAATTGATTCAATTAATAGAATCAATAACATAACTTCATGTTATGTTAGAAGAAAAAAAAATAAAACCTCAAGTTTTATTATGATTCCCTCAAGAGAATCCAATACATATCTTTATATTTATTGTTACACATTTTTTTAATAGAACTCCATGTTCCATTGTTATTAATCTTGTGAATATTTATGTTGCGTTTATTTACTTATTTAATTATACTAAAATATTTAATTACACTAAGATATGTAAGTGATAGTTTTGCAAAATTATTATATATGCGTAATATGTGACATATGTGTAATAAACGTAATAAAACATGACGAGTTACAATTTTATAAAATGGTGTGGCCAAAAATCATATGTTTTGGTCAAATACTTTTGATGTTGCAGATTAATGTATGTGTTTGTATATTTATACAGAATGTGATGTTGAGTCGCCGCACTAAGATTTATGAATGATAAATGGTTTACATGCATGATAACATTATGATTATGATTATTTGTTGCAAAGTGGCTTTGCATCTCCTCATATGCAATCGTCTTTAATAGCCCTTGTACCTTGCATGTTATTGATTGATTGTATACACTAACAATCTTTGTTTAGAAAACTGCTTTGATTTATATTACGGCTCACATTTCAATAAAGGGAGCAATTGGTTAGGTCAATTCAATTTTTATTCAAGGTAAATCTTGAACCCATGTTAAATACTAGTATTATATAGTGTTTGAGTATTAAAATAAAAAAAATAAATGAACTGACGTGAATTGCTAATTAATGATTCATAGTATTTGTTAAATAAAAAAATCACTATGATTTATGAGCATTAATGTTGTTTGGCTCATATAAATTTTCTTTCACCTATGTAAATTGAGAATGGATACTAAGTGATTTGATACTATGTATGTCTCAATCTTAAGTATGGTTAATAATTCAAATCAAAGCAGACTAGTTCGATTTAAAATCCCAACTAAAGGTTTGGTTAATAATTTAAAATCCCAACTAAAGGGATAAGTAGACTAGTTCGATTCTTTTAGACTTTAAGGATTATATGTTGCCGGTCATATAAATTTGAACATCATATCAGTACATATGATTTATGGTCAATTAAAATTTGTTGCAGTTTTGGACTTTTGTTCCTAATATTTTTGTGGACTTTTGATGTTAAGATCTGTTTTAACTGTAAATTTTTTTACGAGAACCTCGTCTTCTTCGTGAGGACCTTAAAAGGGAATACTTAACGATGAAAGATTCGTTAAATTATGGTAAGATCTCAAGGATACATTACCACACAAAAGCAAGTAATATTCTCAAAAATCTCGCTATGATTGTATGCACCTCAAGCTGCATTAAAAAAAAGTTCGGTCTCACATTTTTAGTGTTAGATCTGAATTAAAAAATATATATATAACGGTGAAAGATCCGTTAAATGTATGTCAAAATCTAAAAGAAAGATTTGACCATCATAAGCAAGAGATTCTTGCAAATGCGAGCACATTTTTCGCAATATTAAGTAGTACATCTGAATGATGAAAAAAAAATGCGATGAGATAGTTAATGCCTCGAATATACTCATATATCGAGAACGATGTTTTGATATAAAAGAAATGGGCATGTTTGAACAAACACGATAAAACCCGTTCATTAAAGTTGCTCCATTCACTCAACTGAATGTGACTGAATAACGATGATCATGTAGATATCGTGATTATGGACGTGGTGAATAGAAATTATTGTCCTGTTAATTCAAAGAAACTAGCATGCAACCTCAAGTTGCAACATAAAACGAGGAAATGATCAACATAAAGATCTCCATTCCTTCAAGTGAATGTAATAAAATGATCAACATAAGATGTTCATTCCCTCAAGTGAATGAGATAAAATGATCAATGTGAGATCCTCATTGCCTCATGTAAATGTGATAATGTAACGATAAATGGTTAAAGATCATTTATCATGGTAAATGCTATGATCGAGGTAGTATGACAATGACAAACCACTACTAGTGGCGAAAATACAATAAGAAAGTAGCAAACAAAATGCTATTTATGCAAAAATGCAATGTGATGTATATGAAATACAAGTGTGTCAAAGATATTACACACTATATTCATAGATTTAGAAATCTGTGCTAGCGTATTTTGCTCCACAAAAGAAATATAAAATTGTCATGAGAAACGACGTTAAGTATTAAAGATATATTATATTCTTTTATATCTTCCTCGACATGCATTATATAAAGATTAGTAAAAGCTAATCACAGCAATAAACTTAAGTTTATGAGCAATAATAACTATAATATTTTTGGCATGACCGGTTATACCATCGCGAGTCATTAATGATGCGAAAACTATAAAATGATTAGATTCTTCAATCTAATATTTTTTTATCTCTCAAAAGAAGTTGATTATTAAATCTATCAACTAGAATGGGGACTCAATTCCTCAATTTTCTGGAAAGAAAATAAATGGATATATGTAGGCATAAAAATCCATTGTATGAACCATTTAAAGTTTAAAATCGATGCATCGTCTAAATGGTTATCAAATTGCAACCTCAAGTTTGCATGATTAATAGCTCATAATGAACCTAACATTCCAGAGTAAGTATTTCATCATGAATATTCGATGAATTACTTAAAATCTTCAATGACATTGAGAGAAATTTTTTTGTTGTTGTATGGGGCTATATTATAATATACACAACAAACAATATTAGCATCATGCCAATATGTTATTATAAATCCTCCTTTTTATAATTGGTTTTGGTTGTAAACCAAACATATCCCATTTCAGTTTTTTTGTGTGTAAATTACTCCACCTAAATGCACATATATGAGATATAGAAGATGGATAATTCCTTCAGGAGGAGAGAAGTAGCTACAAATTCAGAATGAATTATCATATTCTATTGATCCTCGAAAGAAATTTTATGAATTGATTATTAAAATGGATAATCTAATAGCCATAAATAAACATTGGCTAAAAACAAAATTTCAGCTACTCATGCTCTGATTATAAGTTGTCTCTCAAGGACACTATTTTATTATGACATGCCTTAAGCATGGTAGACAAATCGATTCCAAATAAAATCCTCGATGAAAAATATGGAGCATGAAAACAAGATGGTTGTTCGAGGTATAAAAGACCCCATGATAGTCTCATAAAGAGACACTAGACATGAAGGTTCCAAACGAACCTCAAATAGTTAATGAGATCTCAATAAATCTATGATGTCTAAAATCATATGGAATCGAAACAAAATGACGTCGATAAGTTTGTTTGCATACAATATAACGCTTGCTATTATGCATAATGAGGATCATAAATAAATTATTATTCAAAAGTGCGTCCAACGAAACGATTGGCCAACATGAAAAGACGCAATCTCGTAAAAATACGAGAAGTATTGGGAAATGAAGTCCATACACATGAATGTGTAAAATCTATTGGATATATATCAGTCTTTGTGCGAATGCGAAATAAGAGCTCTAAAGTTATGTCTTTTAGACATGAATTGTGAATAAATAAATTCACAAAAACATGAAGTTGATTATTAAAAGACATATTGTCTCGAGGTGGATGTAAATATCTTATTGATATTTTTCGAGACAATCAAAATTGAAGTATTTAATTCGCTCTAAATGAGTTTTATTAGAGCCTTCATATGCTATGAATGATCTGTAATGTCTCAAGCATGGCTTACAATTTCAACTTCTAGATACGATTAATAAAGGTCTCAATAACTTTATTTGATAAAGTTGAATGAATCCGTATATGGATCAAAATGATTTTGGATGCCTATTATATAAATTGTTTTTGCACATTTCTCAAAGAAATAATTGGTCCTCAAGTACCATACATAAGTGCAATTGAGGTTTGGATGCCAATTTTGTAATTAATGTGTATCACGAGAGTGTATTTTTCTCTTTTAATATTTGTACATCCATTGTATACTTTCTAGCCAATTGATTTGATATTGGGTCGGAAGCTACACATATATTTTGTCATTTTTGCAGGACTTATTCGTAACATCATCAATTTGATGGACTTCATTGTAAATTTGTTGCCAACAAAAGTATACGAGCAACTCGATTAGAAGATTAGCATGCGATGCTTGAGAGATATACATTAAATTGAGGAGGAGTATTATGCGCACTGCACTCTTTTTCCCTTCATCAAGTGTTTTTATCCTACTGGGTTTTTTCTTGATAAGGTTTTTAATGAGGCAGTCTATAGCGTATGATAAATGGTGAATATCTAAGGAGGAGTGTTGTAATTTAATATTACGGGTTTATGTTTATTCACTCTTAGATTACTAGCCCGGTCCATTAGGGTTTATATGTAATCATCTACCCTATAAGTAGATCACTCTTGTAACTTCTTGGATTACAACTTAATAAGAATTTTCTCTTCCTCTCTTGTTCATTATTTTGTAACAACTCTAATATCGTTAGCCTTTTTATCTTTGTAAGATTGCAAAATTGTGAGTATAGAAACTCATTTAATGTCATATTTTTAAGTTTTAATTTATGGCGGTATAATTTATTATTATTTATGTATAATACTATCGTTGAAAACTTAATAAGGCTTGTTTGTAATTGATTATCAATAGGTTCTTAATTCTTCAAGTTATTGCTAACATATAAAAATAATAGTGAATGTGAAATGGTGCGGATTTGGTCGAGAATTGCACCCAAAGAGGACACCTCGATAAGATCCCCGATTAATACGGGGTGGGTTTTGGGGAGCATCGCGCCCCGACGGGGCGCCCCGATTAGATCCCCAATGAGGATCGGGGCGGGTTTGGGAAGAACTTTGGTAATCGGGTTTGGGGATGGGAATGGCGGTCCCGATTCGTTGCCACCTTTAAGAAAATGATAAGTAAAGGCATGTTTGTTTAATTTTTTCATTAAGTCGTGTTAATTAATACTCCCTCCGTCTCAAAATAATTGTCCACATTTCCTTTTAGGGATGTCTCAAATTAATTGTTCGCTTTCCCTTTTAAGTAAAAACTAGAGAATAAAGTAAGAGAATATTCTCTTTTAGTGGTTAAAAACTAAATTGGCCCCACTTTTATTAAACTAAGTTATAAACTAAGAATATTCTCAAATTAGTTGTCATGCATTTTCAAGGTGCCCACGGGTATGTGGTCATGTGTTTCCAAAGTTATGTACAATCCATTACACCCTCCGTCCTAGTTTTATTGTCTATTTTTCTTTTTTGGTTTATCTCAAATTAATTGTCCACTACTATATATAGTTGTTGGAAATTCTTAAGTTTACTATGCTATAATCAAAATTGTTAATTACAAAACTATATGAAAACATTAAATAGTAAACTGTCTTTTTTTTTACTTTTACAAAAATCAAAGTTGTAATAAATGCATTTTTTTAAACTAAGTAATTTTTGTCTGGTGACAATAATTTTGGGACGAAGGTAGTATTAAGCCTTTCACATACTATTCTAATTGGATATTTTAGCATCATATTATACAAAACCTAGATTAACAAACGCTTATGCTACACTTATGGTCACTAGTGATAGTGAATGCGAGCCTCACTCACGCACCATCCCTACTGTGGGTACCTACTTCACGCATGAAGCACAAGAAAAAGGGCTTGAACAGATACATGAAAAAGTACAACATAAATCCGCCACTAAACGTGTGCAAATATCGTCTTGAAGATCATGGAAAGGAATTGCTAAGAAATCAATATTCTTTAGCCTTGCTGCTTCAACAAAACCCACAGAGCTACAAGGTACGCTATCATGAAATGAAGAGCCTTTGAACTTGCATCCTATGTTTTTTTCTGTTTGGAAGTTTAGTCCGCATGTATTAGGTAGTGTTTGGCATTATATTTTAGAAAATACTTATGGTTACAGGGAGTGAGGTTTACCTGTGAAACAACAATACTTAGTGTCAATAGATATAGGGATTGGTATTATACATCATGCATTGAGTGTACCAGCAAGGTGAGGAATGATAATGGAGTTTGGGAGTGTGTAGATCATGGACCTCTGCCAGAGCCCACCTATAGGTAATATCCTAATGAATTGAGCGCCGTAGTAACCCTAAAAAATTGATGCTCACATTTTGAATATTGTTGCTGATTGTGCAGGCATAATTTCAAAGTCTTTGTTTCAGATGAAACAGCAAAAGGGTTGTTACTTTTTTCACCCATGTGCCGATGACATCACCGCATATTCGTGGCCTAAGTTGGTTCAAATGCTCGAATCACCCGACCCCCAGCAAAGATACTGGCTATAAAAGGGGATAAACATGTGCTCCAGTTTCCTTTCAATACCTCGAGCAAAACTGGAGCTGTTGATTTCACTTTAAATGATGTGTTGGAAGTACCGTCGAGAAAAAGGAGCGACTGTAACACCAAAAGATATCAGAGGTTAGAATCTTTAGGTTCGTATATACTGTTTAGTAAGAAATGTTTTTTTTGTTGATTGTTAACACATGTTAGTTTTTCTACAATCTTAGGTACACCATCATCATCTGATTCAGCTAAGGTACAAGATATGGGAAAAGTAGCATCCAAAAGTGAACCCAGGACTAGATCCGTTAAAAGGCCAGCCTTTTCGAGCTCAGCAATGGAAGCAAAGAAAAGGTAGTTGGAGTAGTGGAAATGTGATTGCTTTTGTTGTGTTTTGTGCATTCTACCGTTTTTGTGGGGAAGTGGTGTTGTTTGGGTTTGGGTGATGCATGTTATGCTGATTATTTAATAAGTTGTGTAGTTGAACAATTCATGTTTATGTTTTGGTAGGTGTATGATCGGGCCGTTAAACAAGTTGTTGGAAATTTTGCAGTGTCATTCGTATGTTATAGCTATCGTTTGTGAGGTGTACTTATGGAAGAGCAATCACTTTAGTAATCTAATGAAATTATGACTTTTTATAGTTCCAGGGTGTGGAAATGCGTGGAATTACCAATGGGTGAAAAATGGGTAATTGTCGCTCTATCATAGACACTCTTTTTGTGAAAACTATTGATTCTACCACGTCGTTTCAGTGTTCTCTTAATATTACGCTCTACGATTTAAGTGTTGGCGTTATGGTGTTCCCTTACGTACGTGTTTTAAAAGCTTGTGGGAAACTAGAAGGGGGGGGGTTGAATAGTTTACCGACTTGTTTTCTTTTGTTATAAAATTTTACTTTGTGAAAAACTTAGATTCAATTGTTAATAGAGTCAATTAACACATATATGAACACTATTCTACGCTAACACAAGTAAGTAATAAATATGTAGAAAAGAAATGGAAAGATCAAACCGAGAGAACGAGATTTATAGTGGTTCGGTCACGAAGCTCATCTTCACCCTACTCCACTCCCCGAGTACCCAACTCGAGAGTTCTAAGCACTATATTTACAAAGCTCCCTTCAGGCGGAAAACCGTACAACGTCGCTTATCAAGATTTCTGACACTAAGCTAAATTTCTAGTACTAATCTTAGCTAGTACCAATCTACCACGATCCACACGATCCTAACTTCTCACACGATCTTTACACGATCTACACGAACCACACAATCTACTCTTGATCCACTTGATCAACACAATATCACACAAGCTACAAGAGATCCCCAAGATCTCAACAAGATCACAATGATCAACACAAGATGACTAGATAAGACTATGACACTTGATGTATATCAAGATACAATCAAGTAAACAACTAGTAATGCAAGTGCACTACACAAAGACTCTAACACCTTGTATCTTCTTTATACTTTGTGTTCTTCTCTTGACTAGTAAAGGAATGTAGGTGATCTTTGGTTGGATAAAAAATCACTCTTTAAACAAAAGAAAACTAACTAATGATTAATGGAGAGTTTAGGTGATAAAGGATTTGATCACATAAAATTGTGTGTGTAAAGGATGGCAAAAATTTGTGAAATGGACAAGTATTTATAGGCAGTGAAAGTTTGGCCGTTATAAGGTGCACGGTACCACTAAATTTAGTGGTACCGCTAAATTTAGCGGTACCGTGCCAGACAAAAACGCTCATCTTTTTGCTTTTAGTGGTGAAGGTTTATTTGGGGAAGTTTGCAGCTGATTTGGGGGGTGGGGAGGGGGGGAATTTGCGATTATGAATTTTAAACTTATTTTCCCATTAAAACATTTCTTAGTCCTACAACATTCTGCCTATCAGGTTTCTGAGCATGATTCTTAAATTCCACGAGTTTGTTGTGGTTTCTAGTCTTAAAGGATGGAACCTTAGTCATAACAAGAGTACTTGCATCCTTTGCATTAGCCAGGGGCGGAGCTACAGCTGAGCCACCTGTGGCACGTGCCACACACGATTGTGGCCGACAAAGTGCAATTTATTTGTAGCAATCTTTCATTTCTTTGAGGTGCTACACTCATTTTGGGAAAAAAGTGCACATAAGCGAACAAATATGAGAGGGAAAAGTGTTTTTGAGTTTAGTTCTTGAAGAAAGAAAGAAAAAAGAGATAAAACAGGTAGTGATGTAGAAGATGCTATGATGTAGAAGATGTACTTTTTACATTAAATGGTTTTTTTAATGTTTGTCTTTTAGTTAGGTATGGTCCATCAAATAGTTTATCAAATACGAAGTAGTTTTTTAATGTTTGTCTTTTAGTGTTGGTTTTTTTGGTTATTGAACACTGCTCATTTACAATACTTATTTTGTAGATGCAGTTATGTATATATAAATGAATTTGATCGACAATATACATATTTTTAATAAAAGATTACTCAGTATTCCGTATAAAAAGTAATATACCGAGAAGTATAATCATTTTACAATACATTTATGAATTGTTTTTAAGCTATGTAAACTAGAAAGAATCAATTATAAACACATTGAGCTTAATGTATAAGTTAGATATTTTGTTTCATTAATGTAATTATTTTAAATAGGACCTGACCCAACCCAACCCAAAATGTTGACCAAATAATTGGTGGAATAGTTGGTTTGTTTTATCGTTACAGTATCAATGAAACATCTTAATTTTCCGGCTAGGTCCGGTAATGCGTGTGCTATATGTATATTTACTCAACGAGTGTTTAAAAGCCCATTAAAACCAAGCTCACTTAAATTGCCAAGAAAAATATATGTAGTCCAAGTAGTTATTAAGAGTCATGTGTTAATTTTTTAATAAGTTAGAACGTGCGGTAAAAAGAAGGAAAAAAAATTGTGCCACACATACATAAAATTTCTGGATCCGCCACTCGCATTAGCCTTAAAATATTGAGCCTTAGAGTGAACATTAACTTTTTGATCCTTTAGTCTAGATTGTGAAGTGGCTGGTTTTGACAAAACTTGTTTCTCATCAACATGGGTAGCACACCTTGGTCAAGAAAATTTTGATCGTTCAGATTTAAATGCAGTTGGTTGCCTAACAACACTTGGTTTCCTGATAGGTAGTGAAAGTGGTGTTCCCAAGGTTAATGGTTTTGCAAACTTATTGTTCACATCATTTCTCTTTATTTTCCTTAATTCATTCTTTAAGGCCGTAATAGTGAAACCTTTCTCTAGAAGTTGAGCTTTGAAATCATCATTTTTAGTAATCAAAGATGTTGTATGTTTTGTAGCCCTAGTCATCTCTTCTTTGATATACTCATTCAGGTTTTTGCAATGCCTTTTCAAAGTCTCATTTTCATTATGTAACACAGCTACTTTATGTTTCAATTCCGTAATCTTTGTAGAACTAACATTACTGCCATGCTTAGCCTTAAGATGACTACACACATCATTTAACTCAGTATACCGTTCTCTCAGGGTGTTGATTGTCAAGTTTTTGGCCTCTAAATGATCTTTTAAATCATTTATCATAAAGTATTCGTGGAATTCAGGAAGTTTCGGATTTTTGCATGGTTGGTTAGTTTGAAAGCTTTCTTCCTTTTGTTGCATTGTGATTTCAAGTGAAATACAATGTTTTTCAAGTTGTAAAAATCTGTTTGAAAGTTCATTAAAAGCTTCTTTATCAACCAAATCATTTGGTTTAAAAGACTCGGCTGTAAACAAAGTAATTGACTCATCATCATGTTTAGCATCCTGATCACTTTCTCCCCCTTTATGATTCATATTTGTTGAAATAGAAATGGTATTGCTATCAATCTTTTCCAACAAGTATGTGTCATAAGTGGGCATCTCTTGATTAGTATGTTGTCGTTCATTAGAAGGCACACTATGTTGATCAGTGACATGTACCTTAGCAGATGATACTTGATCATGTTCCTGTTGATGATCAGTGTCCACAACTAGTGTGGAATGCATCCCTGAACAGTCATTTGTAATCAGCTTCTCAATCATCGTGTCACTGCATTGCTGATGATGTGCCCGTTCCTCAATGAATTCCTTAACATTCCCCGTGAGTTGGAGTAGTGTGACTCTGAACGTTTTTCCTGGATTCCAATATAAATAGCATAACACTTTTTCGTCATTTAATTGTCATAATCTTACTCCTCTGTGAATTGTGAATCAATGAACACTTGAAGTTGTTTATAGATCACACAGAATGCTGCCATGGAGCTACTTTCAAAGAACTCTTCTTTGTCAAGTTGTTTATTAAGTTGATCCAAGTACAGAGTCATTTTGACAGTGAAAGTCTCAACATCTTGACCAAAGAGTGTTGCAAATGCCCGTTCGTATCCTCCCAAGTATCCTGGTTGTTCAAAGAGAACTTTGATATGTGAGTGGAGCAGTCGAAAACATTCAATGCAACTTTCCTTAGCCACAGGTAACATAAGTGACTGATGAACCTCTTTATCTTGAGAATTCGAGCAGACCAATTCCATAATGGCATTATCAAAATCAAACACGTTTATTTGTTGTACACAGTTGGAATTCTTATGTTCATCATTCATGTCGTACAATTTGAGTACCTCAGATATGAAAGAATCTGAATCAGTAGACATGGTGTAAACGTGTACGGGATTTTACAATTATGTGATTAAAACAGAAACATCGTTACTTTCGCGGGATTTTACAAAATCAAGAAAAAACCGTGAGATCCAGATAATAATGACATGTTATGATAATCGTTGGATCGATACAATGATTAGTGATTGTATGTTAAAAGGAATGACTGTTTGTTGGATTGGGTTAGGTGAATTCTTTTTAACTTTGATTACGTTGTTGGATATATTTGAATGTACACTAATTAGTAAGTCATTTTGATCAACTAGCAATGAAGAAAATAGTCAACTAGCAGTGAATCAACCAGTAGTGAATCAACCAACAGTGGATCAACCAGCATCCACAAACTGCCAAATCGCATCCAGGCAAAAACGTCACTATCAACTCGCAGTATTCAACCAACAGCAAAGAAATACCACCGAGAATCAACTCGCACCCAACAATATTTACAAAAAACACCTGTAAATCATCCTTTTGAACGTTTTCGCTTGATTTCTTTTGCACTACTTGATCCTAGAAGGTTATAACATCAATAAAAACACTAAGTTTAACACCAAAAACGTGAGAATCAAAGAGAATCAAGAATAGAACCAAAAACCTTTAAGAACCAAACTTTTGATCTAAACTAACCAAGAAAACGAACATACAATCTATCTAATCAAACCATGAGCTCTGATACCAATTGTAAGATATTGGTTATCATAACACAAGGTAAGATACAAGTAGAGATCGAATTATTCTAGAGAGAGAAAGAGGAAGTGGGATATTCTAGTGAGAGAAATGGAAATATATTAGCTTCAAAGTGAAAGAACATCAACCCTTTCCCTCGGGTGGGAAAGGGTATTTATACTTACATAATAATGCCCCTAGACGGGCTGTGGAGTGAGCTGACAGTAAGTAAAGACCCGACCCACTCCACAAATACTTACTATAACTAAACTACTATTGTAATATCGTAACAAATACTAATAAGTCTACAAGCTAACACAATGCTAATGGATACTCGGGGTGACCGAGTCTTTCATATGAATATTTATATTCCTAACAATCACATTAGACAATTCAGCTTATAATAATGGGGTTGTTGAATGCTTGAAAGATCATTTATGTTTAAATGATGCGTTAGTTTGTGATGGTGAGTTTTTGCACGTCCGTTGTGGAGCACACGTGTTAAATTTAATCGTACAATCAGGTTTAAAAGTAATTGAAGGAGCCATTGAAAAGGTTCGGGAATCTGTCAAGTATGTTTGAAGAAGTTCAGCTAGAAAGCGTAAGTTTGCTGAATGTATTTCACAACTTTCACTACAATGTGGTAGACATGTGCGTCAAGATATTGTTACAAGATGGAATTACACTTATCTTATGCTTGATTGTGCATTGGTATATGAACGCATGTATGCTCGATTAAAGTTAGTCGATTCTAGTTACAAGACTTGTCCAACAGAAGACGAATAGGCAAGGATAAGAGAAATCACTAGAATTTTGAAACCTTTTTATGACATTACAACCTTGTTTTCTGGGAGTTCATATCCTACCTCAAATCTTTATTTTCAGAATGTGTGGAAAATTCAATTGCATATTCAAGAAGCAACCGAAAATTAGGACCCTGTTATAAGTGACATGGCAGAAGAGATGAAAACAAAGTTTGAAAAGTATTGGGATACTTATAGTATGATTTTGTCATTTGCAGTTATCTTGGATCCACGTTATAAAATGAAGATTATTGAATATTGTTTTGATAAACTTGGTATGGTTGGTGAAATGCTTACTGATAAAGTTAGTAGTATTGAGAGTGGTTTACGCAAGTTATACACTGGGTACAAGGTTCGTGCGGATGCGATGCATGATTTGAATTTAACAACTAGTCAAAATGTTGCAGGTGAGAATCCATCGGATTATTTGGTTGGTTTTGAGTCATTTAAGAGTCGATGTGACAAAAAGGTGAAAGAAAAGTCAGAACTAGATAACTATTTGGAGGAACCAGCCCTTGACAGATTTCAACATCCCGATCTTAATATTTTACAATACTGGAAGGAGAATCAAAGGAGGTATCCAGAGATAGCTCTAATGACTCGTGATATATTGAGCATCCCAATAACTACGGTTGCTTCTGAATCCTCTTTCAGTATTGGTGGTCGAATTTTAAGCAAATACCGAAGTTCGTTATTGTCGGATAATGTTTAGGCGTTGTTATACACGCGTGATTGGATATTCGATCAAGAAGGTATTATATTTTATTCTTCGTTTGTGTATTGTTTTTTCTAATAATAGAATAATAGATCATTAATTCTTGATCTTTTATGCATGTACAGGTGAAGGTGAAGATATCAGGCACAAAGTCAAAGAAATCGAGAAACGACTTATAGAGGATATAGAGAAGTTGATATGATGTATGTGAATAAAGGCATTTCCTTCTGATTGTGTCAACGTTAGAGAAGCAATACAGTCTTATACACATTAGAGTAGTTGATATGATGTATGTGAATAAAGGAGTTTCTTTTTGATTTCCTATTCACAAAGACAGACGTTTCTGTTCTGCAACACAAAGTTACAAACTTGAGCATTTGTTTAGGTTTAACATATCGTATAACAATGCCCTAAGCATACTAGATAGAACCTATTGTTGGTCTTTGACTCTTTTCTATGTCATGCTTCCTAAAACTGTACAGGACACCTGTTTTTGTTAAATGATAAAGGTGGCTTTTTATTTTTATATTAGAACCTAGTCATTCGTTTTTTATTATTTTTATCTGGAAACTACAAAAATAGGATCTTTGCTATAGGGCACTTTTGTCAAAATTGAGCCTTGTTACTTGAGAGTAATACCATGGAACTATATTAATCAAGGGTGGCAACACAGTTAGACTCCACTTTGGTCTCATCACATTTGAAGTTTTTCACAGTTTTTTAGTTTAAGTTGTTTGTTTAAGCACGTTTCTTAATTGATATTATGATATAAGTAACTGATAGCGTTGTGCGGATTTACATGTTATAGGTGGTGGACTATGAAGTTCATAAACTGTGGGAGAACAACAACATCGAGTGGTTGCTACGCAAATTACATGTGGTGGCTTTGGATATGAGTAGAATTGCAGAATTGAAGAATTGTGGTATCGGAAGTAATTGCAGAATTGTGGTAGATGTTAGAGAAACAAAGGACCAAAGTAATTGAGTTCTTGACTCTGTTCGTTAAAACTCAATAGTAATTGCAGATTGTTATAAATCCGGTTTTATACGATGTAATCGAGTCATTGATAATAAAATATGGAATTTTTTAGTTTTATATAATTTGTAAAAATCTGGATATTAAGATTTGGAATTTGTCAATAGCACTATATAACTTGGCAGCATGAATACATGTTGCTGCAAAAAAAAAAAAAAAAAAGGTCGACCCGACCTGATCCGTTTGACCCATTCAACCCATTCTTAAAATCTGACCCATTTGACCCATAACCCAAACCGAGACCCGACCCATTTGCCACCTCTAGTTTTAAGGCATATTAAGTTTTGCTAAAACTAACGCCTATATAGTTTTCCCAGGTGCAAATGATATTGGATACACAAAACAAGACATCATTTTACCAATCTAAGTTAGCTCAAAATAAAAGTTTTGGAAAATCAAGTTACTAAAACTAATGATATAGACTTCGACATATTAATAGTAACTGTTGCATTAATAATAAAAATCCTTTAAGAAAACAGGAAAAAAATGTTATTTTTATGCGTGTAACAACATCATATACAGACGCTTCGCGACAACGCGCAAGTTGAAATCCTTGTTCTTCTTAAAATACACTTGTTAATTGTAATTATCTCCTCCGAAGAATATACGTGACCTGACTCATCAATAACGAGTTAACGACCCTTAATACCATATATAACACAATAGACAAATATAGGAATATAAAAGCCAAGCCAAGCCCAGCCCAGCCCAGTTATATCCATCCTCGTACTTGATATAAGAAGATTATTAAATATAAACAAACAAGAAGTTTGAGTTTAGGTAAAGGATTTCTAGATGGTTTCGACAAGGAGGAGACCCATATCGGCGGTGTATATCGACGATTCATCACCATGTTCTTCTGTAAGTTAATCTAATAGTATACATATAGTTGTTTTGGTTTAGCTTATTTTGTCGATTTTTGAAAAAGTTAGCTTAAGAACCCATGAGCTGGAGTTTATGCAAACAGTGGGTTTGGATTAGCTTATTTTATCGCTTACTTGATTATTGAAAAAGTTAGCTTAATAACCCATAAGCTGGAGCCAATAGGCCGAATTGGTTCTGACAGCATTCATTCAAACAAATGATATTGTTTCAATAATTTTAACGTATTATTGGATTTAAGATGTGTTTGGATTATTGATCATCATTCAGTATAGGAATTCGCTAATTGTGCTCATTGCTTCAGGTCGAGGTTGCACCTCCTAAAAAAAAACAAGTATCAACCATAAGAACAAGTATGCATGAATTTCTTTTCTCTTAATTAGCCGCCATTGATCATGACAACAACTTCATTAACTATTATTGCTGCCTTTCTTAATTATTGTTATTGTTGTGCATGACAGCGCGGCCATCTGAAAGTATAAAGTGCCTGCGTGATCTGATTCAGAATGCAGCTATAAGTGGAGGAACTTTCACTGCCCCTGATAGCTCGGGGAAAGATGTTCCCTCTATAAGTGGTGGAACTTCTACTTCTGATTGGCTACCTGATGGATGGAGAGTGTCAGTGTGGTTTACGTCAACTGGACACACGTACACGGTATTTAAGGAAACTGCAACTCGGAAGAAGTTTTATTCAAAGCCAGAGGTCCTGAACTATCTTGGCATTGCCGATAGCAGCAATTCCAACAACAGAAAAGTATGATCCTAAACATTTAGTAATACCTTTACATTATTGTCCTTTTGTGTTCTTTTGTTTATCATTTTTTTAGAGGTGGCAATTTCAACCAATAGGTCGTGGAAAGATTATATGAAATTTCT
Source organism: Artemisia annua (assembly GCA_014162995.1). Taxonomy (NCBI): domain Eukaryota; kingdom Viridiplantae; phylum Streptophyta; class Magnoliopsida; order Asterales; family Asteraceae; genus Artemisia; species Artemisia annua. The sequence goes on along the minus strand of LBNU01030285.1, from coordinate 8,710 downwards.
GATTTTGAGGAGGGGAGATATGAAATTGCCCCTAAAAAAAGAAATATATTTTGCTTACTGTTTTGTTACACTCACGCTTGCCGGAGGGATTGTTGTTGTTGTTGATCATTATTGTTATATTTTGATTTCCAGGTCAAGGTTGCACCTCCTCAAAAAGAACTAGAAGTATCAACTATAAGCACAAGTATGCATGAATTTCTTTTCTCTTAATTAGCCGCCATTGATGCTAACAACAACTTCATTAACTATTATTGATGTCTTTCTTATTTATTGTTATTGTTGTGCATGACAGCGCCATCTGAAATTCCAAAGAAGCTGTATGATCTGATTCAGAATGCAGCTAAAGCTAGGAAGTCTCTAAAGCTGAACAGCAACAACAGGTTTGCAAAACGAAAACTGGAATATTATGAGCCCAGGATTCCCCGTGTTGCTCTGTACTACAGATGTACTGATGAGTTGCCATCTGACTGGAAATAGTATGTTCTCTAGCTGAGGCCTTTATATTTCTGTTTAGCTTAACAATAAACAGTTGAAGATAATTCTAATATACTCTCATAAGTTTCTTATCTCCTTTTGTTCTCGTACTCATACCCTTTTCTTGCAGCGACCCCGAAACCTCCTTCATGGCGCATGTTCCCAAGCCGCCTCCACCACCCAAACCCAAAACAAAGAAGAAGAAGAAGAAGATCGAGATAACCTGTACGTATTCCCATTCCTTATTAATGTTACTTGAGTTAAAAAAAATATATATTACAACGCTACTTTAGATTTTTTTTATTATTGCACTCTGATCATTAATAAGCTAAGTCCATACAATTCTGCATGTTATTATTGCACTCTGATCATTAATAAGTTTCTAATCGACGATAATGTGGATATGCGCGCGCGTGTGTGTGTGTGTTTCTTATTCAGGGAGCTCCCCTAATTACCACGGCAGTTATCCGTTGAGCAACCATGAGCAGAAAGTCTGGAATGAGTTTACAATGAACGATACAACTGTATGTATCTGTTATTTGTCCCTTTTTTTTTTCTCATCTATATACACCTACATCCAAAATTCTATGTTTCTGGCGAATAAATATTTCCTCACATATTTCATGTGTGTGGCAGAAAGCAAATTCATGCGAGTGTTTTCCAATTAAGAATTTAATTACGGTTGAGAAGGATGATAAGGTTGTTGGTTTACTTGGAAAATTTGCAGTTGACACCTTTAACAAATCTTGTCACATGGTATGTTTACATTCCTTCCACCTGCTTTCAAGTTTTGAGACTGTCTCCGTTGTTTTGCTTTACCTAAATAAATTCTTTGTTGTTAGTATGTTAACAAAGACGAAGACAACACTGTCAGCGGGGCTGAATTCATGGAGTGCAAATTCTATAAATTGACCAAGAAGTATATCTTCTACATGACCATAGAGGCCATTGAACAAGGGATACCTGGAGTGTATGAGACCAGAGTCGAATGTAAAACTAAAAACGGCGCAAGGGCACTGATGAACTTTAAACTAACGGATCGTAAACCAAAGCGTATGCGAATCACATGTCCTGATTTGGTTATCACTTTCTTATTAGATCTGTTGTGCTTGTTACAAACTTGCAGTTTACACTTTATAATTAATGAAAATGGCGTATCAGCTCTAGTTTTTTCTCTTATAATGTTGAAACAGTTAGAGCTGATAAATTTTGACTCATTAATGTGAAAACGGGTTGAGGGGTTACATATAAACGGGCCAAGGGGGTCATTTTTAAAACGTAGCCAAAGTTGAAACAGGTCGAAGGGATTGAAAGTCGGCCAATGCTTACAGCCATTTTAATTATACTAATCAATAAAATTAGTCGTATTTTGGCTCTAATAAAATTAGTCGTATTACGGGCCAGTGCTTGTCACCTATAACTATCCCAATAAAAACCACATAGCACTTTATTAGATTAAGTAAGCTGCATAAATTACAAACTTTATTTTGGTGTCCTGTTCCTTGATGCCTTATCTTTCATGCAGGGAACAGACCATGGGTCAAACCCCGCGAACCCGAAGTCGAGTATGAAACTGTGCAAGGTTAGTCTTCCATTTATTTCTTGCTGTTTGAACATTAGGATTTGGCTCTCTTTGTTTCCCCTTTGATGTAACTTGAAATTGAAATTCCACTTGCTAAACATGTAATAGATCTTCTTGTCATAATTGAACCCTTAAGCGTTGTATGTCACACATTTTATCCTCAACTAGGTGTCCATATCAAATGACTTGTATAGCAGTTAATATATTGAGGTTTCAATTTCGATTAATGATTTAAATAATTCTGTAGATGGTTCCTCTGATCCTCAAGACTTTTACAAGCTTACTGGAATGGTGCATAGGTGGACCGAGACTGGTGGTTTTAACTATCATAACCCAGCATCTTCTCCTCACTTACTTATTTATGCTAGTAGTAAAGATAAAAACGCTTCAGCTTTTGAGCCTAATGTAAGCCAGCTGTTATAATTTCCGTCAGCAACAAAAACTATCTCGATGGACCGTTGATTAAATGTGTCACAAAACTAGAAAGCTTCTGACATTCGGACTGCAGAGGAAACATGTCCTGCTTTTCTTTTTGATGTATTACTTGATGATAAATATGTTGTGGCGGGCAACATGCATTGTCAGTTGTACTTTATGCATGAGTTGCATTTTTGGTTGCACTATATTCTCTCATCAGGGGATTATTAGTCTGTTAATATATCTTTTAAATTTTGGCATGATTGATTTCTGTTTCTATTAAGTGAATTAAAATTGGTTAAATGGTGCATGATTAACTTTATTTTTGTTTCTCAACTGTATTTGCACACAAAAAATAATCTCAATAACCTCAAGTGGTCATCATACCTCTCAATTAAGGGGGTCTTTAACCTTTCACAACACTGACATGTTGCCAACCGTATTAGGGCTCAACTTTTGTCTCAAGGTGCACACAGGTGTGTCGTCATGCGTTTTCATCACCCTCTCGGTGATGGAATTTCGATTCCTTGTTGTCATTGATATGATGTTGACTGTGTGGCAACAAGGTGGTGACAGTTCAACCTGCTAGTTCTTCAAGAAGCAGGTATAGTAGGTTTTGGAAGGTATTAAAAATGCATGGCCGGATTTCAAGGTGGCGGGGTGTGCAACCGCACAGGGCCTCCAAAATATTTGGGGCCTCCGATGTTGTAACTGTAAGGTTGATTTATGTCAAGGTTTAGCTAAAAATGAAATGAATGTAATTTGTATCATAAGATTTTGAAGCTATTAAAGTGAAACAAAGATTATTTTAAACGTTCTGGATATAAAAGAAAAAGAGCCAGATTTACAGAGAACTTTTATGTTGGAGAAGATGATAACTATGTGATATATTTTCTTTGCACCCTCAAGTTTATCAACTTTACACTTTTATCCTATTCATTTAGTGTTATTCCTCAAGGTTTTAAAAAAATTTAACTTTCACTCCATGTCTAAATAAGACTGTTAAATTCAGTCAACTTGAAAATTTTCAAAACTTTCTCAATTAAAAAGTTTTAATTATTGTCCTATAATATCAATGTGATAAATACATGTCATACAAGGGTTTTTTTTTTTTTTTAATTCTTATTTTTTATTTTTTATGTTTCAGTATACGTTCCTTTTTCATAATACGTTCTCACATAATTCAATATTTCGCGTTCGAAGATATTTATAGTAAAAAAAAGGCACAGGGCCTTCAAAATTCACGGGACGGCCCTGTAAAAATGTTCTTTGTTGGTTTATGTACTTGAGTTTATGCCGAGGAGTTTGTGGGTTCGGGACGATGTCAGAGGAGGAGTGGGTGTCGAGCTTTGGTTGACTAAACTTGTGATGGCTAAAAATGGTCAAGAGCATTTTCATCAACATACACGGATCCATAAGCTGTATCACTCACACAATTCAGATTTGATATCCATATTGTTTTGTGTATACGTTTCACACACACCCAAAATATTATTCAAGATAAGATCTCATATAAGACATTACTATATATACTAATACTAATAGGGCATCAAATCCGTTGCCGTTTTGATTGCGTCATATGACGTAAGCTTGATGTCATGGTTTGGGAGCCCATATGCTAGCCCGATAAGTAACGTTGGTGTTGGCCTGGTTTTGGGTCCAAAACAAAATGGTATAATAATTTGTTCCTCACCTCCTCTAGATCATATCAAACTGCCATTCGCTGTTCTAGATTCATCTATACCGACCTACTGCTTCAACATTCGATTCATAAATCATCATCGAACGACAGTTAGTATTATGTTTCATAAGGTTTGGGGCACATGTATTCTGTCTTTCTAAAACCCGCTGCTGATTTATGATGCTGCGTATTATTTTTTTTGATGCAAAAGGTGAACATATATTATTACTCACAACAAATAATACAATAGGATCATAGAGTATACTTCTATAGAAGAGATACATCACAGATACATGAACACAACAATACACCACCAGAATACAAAGAAAAGAAATCACTTAGGCCAGCAGCCAAGTATCTTTCCTACTGCATACAGGCAAACTACCTCCGGTTTGTAACTGTCTTGTAGCTTATTCACCTTTAAGCACCAAATACTATCCAACTACATTTCCCAATTTCTACCCACCAAAGCCATTCAACCTACAACCACAATGGCCAAAGTAGGGAAGAAATCAGGCATCATTGGGAACCCATAACCCCTCCAAGTCAAGAGCTATACCAAATGTGCTACATTTCCATCTCAAGAATGACTTCACACAGTTGGGAACACATACCTTGAGGGAGGACCAACCTTACCTCCTCAGCAATGTATAACTAGGACCATGTAGGTTCATCTTTCACTCCTCACAATTTCTAGTCTCATACATTGCCACACCAATTCACTTACCCTACTCAAGAGGAAACTCACTTTATGGTGAATAAAAATCCATAAACTATACTGTCCCAAACACCCTTTAAGTTACCTAACAAAGGCCTACTAAAGAGAGTTTAGAAACAGAACAGGTATAGACTTCTAAACACCAAGATACAGAGCCATCTCTTGAAGTGAATCTAGAAAGTCATTCAATGTTCCAGTGTAGAAATTGAATGATAGGCTCTAAAAACCTTTCAGAATACCTCAGCAGAATAAGCAAAATCAACTCTGCAATACCAAGCAAACAAATTTAAAAGTCTGCACATACAACCAGCAACAATACCCATACTGTTACATGCAAAATCAAACACTCCTATGATGCTGCGTATTAAAGTTGGGATATATGTGGTTTCGGTTTATGTGATTCGTTCAATATACAGCATAAGAGGTAAGTGGTAACGAATAATAGATGCGATTAATTTTGTTAACTCATCTTCTTCCTCAAAAAAAAAACCTTCCGCGTTTTCAGGTTGTGTGACAACACGGATACGGAGAGTAAGAATAACAGACAAGGGTTTAACTCATGGTTTAACTCTTAAATGGAATGTAAGACGTGCGGTTAATTTTAGTTTTGAATTTTAATAGGGAGAGGTCACTCAACTATTAGACTTTTTACTATTAGGTTACTCATTTATCAAAACTAATTTATAGGCCACCTATTTATTTGTTTGCTTTCATTTATACCAATTTCGGATAATTTTATCTCGAAGATCTTTGAAACAACGATAATAAAGCTAAATATAGCATATTAAAACAACACAAACGAGTATTGAAATGTAAAATATCAGTTTTAACCATTATTTAAGTTCAACTTTAGTTAGCTGAAAGTGAACTAAGATAATTTAACTAATTGTTTATATTTAAATTGTTAATTTTATTGTGTTGATATATTAAAGTTTGCTTTATTCTTAAAATTGTATGAATAGACAACAAGAATTTGAATGGGGTTGGTATAAAGGAAAAGAAACATATACTTAGGTGGCTTAGAACTTAAGTATTAGTCTAGGCGTAATGGTGACAAATATGGAGAGCTAAACTTAGAACTTGAGTATTAGGCTAGGTGTAATGGTGACAAGGCTAGGTGTAATGGTGACAACAGTAATCAATGTCACATCAGTGTCAAATCAACACAACCTTCTTCATGACTAAGTTACTGTTATTAGTCTACCTCAAATTTGGGTATTAGTCTACCTCAAATTACCTTCTTCATGACCAAGTTACATTCTTTATGACCAAGTTACCTTCTTCATGACAAATATGAAGAGCTAAACTTAGAACTTGAGTATTAGTCTACGTCAAATTCGGGTTACAAATATGGAGAGCTAATCTTAGAACTTGAGTATTAGGCTAGGCGTAATGGTGACAACGGTAATCAATGTCACATTAGTGTCAACTCAACACAACCTTCTTTATGACCAAGTTACTGTTAAGCGACCACAATTACCATTAAAAAAAATGTCTCACTTAAACAAAAATATACCTCACAAAAACAATTTAGAAACATACACTCACACATAAACAAAGGAGGAGGGGCCGCTCGAATAAACGATCGAGTTATGTATTCTTCAAACATGACTAACACCATGACTAATACCATTTAATAGGGGGACGCGTCCAAAAAGGGAGACCGACTGACTAATCAACCATCCATCACGGATTTATGGATGATCTCAGGCTACCAACACTTTTGTCACATTTACCCACCATATGGGATATTAAGTGAGTATTCCACAAGATGAAAAATGAGTCACTGCAAATGGTAACCCTCTTGATTTTGTTTGTATTTATAATTAAAATTAAAATATAGATACCTTAGTTATTTCTAAAGAGAATCATTACGTTCTCAGGGCTGTCTCTAAATTTTCGAAAATTTTGAGTGCCTCGGACGAAATTACATAATGAGTCAATTCGAGAAAGAATGTTATATATATATATATATATATATATATATATATATATATATATATATATATATATATATATATATATATATATATATATATATATATATATATATATATATATATATATATATATATATATATATATATACTAGCTTAAAGACCCGTTGACACCGGGTTATTTTTTAAAGAAATAAAGAAAATGAGATGATTAGAAAAGTAATAACGTAAACATGTTCCATTTAAATTATGAAAGAAAGAATGAGACAATGCTTCAATTATCCGATAAGCAATTTAGTTTGTTACAATTATACTAACAAACGTCCAAGCGTTGGCGATTGTAAAATTGATTGTCTCGAACATAAAATGATTTGTGTAAGTGTCTATCGATTCAAAACCCAATCCATGCCGTAATGATACGCCTTCAAGTCAAAGATAACTATGACCAACTTACTCCTCATATTTTTTCTTAATATATTATTTCTTTAAAAATCCCCGTCTATCAGCCATTAAGCTTGCGCTCATTGTTCTAAATCCAATATGGTCTATTTCATAGAAGTAATAAATGTGAAATGTAGCTTCCATAGCCACATGTATTGGCATCCCAACTATGTTTAATAAAAGTTAATGGTACGTGAAAATAGGAAAGTGAGCATAAATTTAAAATGCTTGCATATGTGATATATTTCAAAACCACACTCTTCACATGTGTAAACAAAAACCTTCATCCAAGGTTTTACATCCGAACATCGAGTCACAATACAAGATATCTTGACGTGCTATCGAATATTATAAGCCCTAACCACCCTCTTCACATTTGTAAACTGTAATCAAAGATTTGAAATACATTCAAAAATCACTCATACAACCCGTTTCATTACAGCTAAGTATCTTACGCTTATATTCAAAATCACTTAATCACTCCTACAACCCGTTTGGTTACAGTTATATATCTTACGCTTATATTCAAAATCACTTAATCACTGCAACCCGTTTCATTTTAGGTGTTTATCATGTATTGATGCTTGAAGATTAAAGAGACATTGCATACCTTCAAAATCATTTTCCAACAAACTATTGCAGTTGAATATATCATGTTAATACAAATATCGCTTAAAAACGTTATTTATATTTTACGATCTTTGCTAAGTTTTGTTAACGACAAAGTATAAACTTTAGTTTTTGGTAAAATACAATTTTAGTTTCAAGTCTTGCATAATCTTTGTTTTGCTACATTTTACTCTTCACATTTTAAATATATATAACACAACATTTTCATATTCACTTAAAATATGATATGTCACATCATGGTAATAAAAACTTTGTGTGTTTGACTAACCAAAATAGTCTCACACAATTCAGATTTGATATCCATATGGTTTTATGTATACGTTTCACACACACCCAAAATATTATTCAAGATAAGATCTCATATAAGACATTACTATATATACTACTCCCTCCGTCCCAAAATTATTGTCCCATATTGACTTTTTCGGTCTTTACTTTTCAACTTTGACCTTAAGTATTTTTATTTATATTACATAGTACTTGATACTAAATATATGAACGGATTGAGTTTTAAATATATTTTCATTTGGTATAGTTTTTATCAAAAATTGTATAGCACAACCAAAAATATTTATAGTCAAAGTTGAGAAAGAAAGACCGAAAAAGTCAATAGGGGACAATAAATTTGGGACGGAGGGAGTAATACTAATAGGGCATCAAATCCGTTGCCGTTTTGATTGCGTCATATGACGTAAGCTTGATGTCATGGTTTGGGAGCCCATATGCTAGCCCGATAAGTAACGTTGTTTTATGTATACGTTTCACACACACCCAAAATATTATTCAAGATAAGATCTCATATAAGACATTACTATATATACTAATACTAA